>JADDON010000614.1:0-36695 GCA_017140175.1 Fusarium staphyleae | reverse complement strand
GGCATCGCTTCGCCCGTCACCATACCCTCGTCCACGAAGGTCTCGCCACGGACAAGAACTCCGTCGGCGGGAAGCTTATCGCCGGGCCGGAGGATCACAATGTCGCCAACCTGCAGCAGCTCCGTAGGGACAATCCTCTCCTCGTAAGCGGAACCTCCCGGTCCAGGGGTCTTAGGGGTCTTGGGGGTTCGGGGCGTGGTGGGATCTTTCTCCCAAGCCTCGGCAGCCTTCTCGGCCGCGATCGGATCCACGTAGATGGCCGCCATAGAGGGCGCCAGGGACATGAGGCGGGAGAGGGCCTTGGAGGTTTGTCCCTTGGCGCTATTCTCCAGGTAGCGTCCCAAAGTGATGAATGTGAGAAGCATGGTGCTGGTGTCAAAGATGGTGCTGGGCCTCGAGTGAGGAGGCACAATCAGCGAAACAACCATGGTAAGGATGCTGAAAAAGAACGCACACGACGTGCCGAGAATGACAAGAACGTCCATTGTGGGAGAGCGATGCTTGAGCGACTTGTAAGCCGAGATGTAGAAACGCTTTCCAACGCCAAATTGTATGGGTATCGTAAGAACCAAACAGATAACATCGCCGAGAAACAGACCGGGAATCAGCTTGAAGGCTCCAAAGTCAAGCTGGGGCAAGCACATGGGTAAAATCATGCCAATGATGAAGACGGGGACGGCAAATGTAAGAGAGGTGAGAAAAGCCGTCCGCCACTCATTAATCTCTCGCGTCTTGGCCAAGGACTCGAGCTGCGCATTGTTGTCCTGGTTGTCGGCGACGAGGGCATTGTATCCCGCGGCTTCGACAGCCTCGACAAGGGCGCGCAGGCCAATGACGCTGGACTGGTGGGTGACGGTAAGGCGTGAGGAAGCGAGATTCAGCGAGACCGAGTCGACGCCCTGCAGCGCGGCTAATGTCGTCTCCAAAGCATCTGCTGCAGCTGCATCGGGAACACCATAGACTTTGAACTGTGCATGCGACGACGACCTAGTCTCGAGATCACCGGCAGACTGCGTAGAAACGAGCTTTGCGTCGAAACCTCTGTCGTCGATTGTTTCCACGATCTGGTCTGGGGAGACTTTGGTCATGTCGTGCGTGATAACGGCCCGTTCCGCAAGAAGGCTGATGTTGAACTTGAGGATACCGTCAAGATCCTTGAATCCACCCTCGACAGCCGATGTGCATGCGCCGCATGTCATGCCCTCAATGGCAACTGTTGTGATGGCCACGGTGCCGGCGCTCCCAGAATCTTTGGTCGAAGGCTTGTCCACATTTGATTTGCCCGTATCGACAATTTCCGCGCCAAAGCCGCGATCCTCAATGATCTCGGCGATCTGCTCGGCAGTGAGAAGGTCTGGGTCGTGCTCGATGACGGCTCGCTCGGAGAGTAGAGAGATGCTAAAGTGTTTGACGCCTGGGACATCGCTGAAGCCGCCCTCAACAGCCGAGGTACATGCGCCGCAGGTCATGCCTTCGACGGCAATGGTGGTCGTTACAAAGTCGCTATCATCGTGGTCGATTTCGTGATCGGTAAAGTGCTTCATGGCAGGGCTCGGGAGGTCGGTAGAGAGGACTTCGGCATCGAAGCCTCGATCGTCGATGATTTCTTGAATCTGGGCGGCAGATATGACCTGGGGGTCGTGCATAACGACTGCGCGTTCCATAGCGAGGCTGACTGAGACGTTTCCGACACCATCGACACCCTTGAAGCCAGCTTCAACAGCAGAAGTACATGCGCCGCACCTATAGGGGGCACAGGATTAGCGATATATAACCACGACCAAGGCATGACCTCGGCAGGACGGGACCGCAGATGCCGGACAGAGGCCCGAAACCGGGGTCTCGGAAGGTCCGGAGGCGGTTGATGTTGGGGCAGCAACTCACGTCATGCCTTCGACGCGGAGGGTTGTAGTAGCGATGTGGGCGCCAGCGCCTGCGCTCTTGGGGACGGAGAGGGCGACATCCGCAACGCCGGCGTCTTGGTCCTTATCCCTCGAGGGGATTTGAATGTACGAAGGAGCCATCGCAACGGCTGCTGGCCGGTGAGCCTCGTCTCGAGACTCGCTGGGTTGTTGCTATCCGGGAGCAAGAGTTGGTTGTTGCTGACAAGAAGAACGCGGCGGCGACGGCGATAGATAAGTGGAGTTGACGGGGACTCTTTGCTCGCGGTTAGTCCTGGCGGCTGGTTGGTGGATGATTTGGGGTCTCGATATGTATTGGATAAGTTCCAGGTTATTCGGCGGAAGTCGTGATAACAAATGCAGCCAAGAATAAAGCGAGCGGCAGCTCAGATAGAATGAGGGAAAGAAAGGGCGCGGCGCAATGGAAACCAATGAACTAATAAGGAAATAGAATAATAACAGCTGATGCTGATTGATAAGTGAGTGAGTGAGGCTGGAAAGGACGCCACTGGACCCAGAAGACCGGCTTCTTCTTTGGAGCGGGTCGTCGGTTGATAATCGACACTGGACGGTTCCCGCGTTAGTGACCAGAAGAAATAGAATGGAAGACAATGAATGACCACTTGGGCCTGAGAAAGAAGAAAAAGTCTAGACCAGGACGAAGATAAGACGAGACATGACCTGAGACGCTGCGACGGGACGGCATGTCGGCATTTTATTGCCAGCCACAACTCGGGCTCAGGGGACAACATAATAATACTCCGTACATTTACTCACCTGGACTGCAAGACTCTCAGCAGGATTATCCCAGATCCGTAGCAGTTTCGACCCGTCTTGGCTCAGGGTCAAGTCCCAGATTGGGGTCAGTTCCCGGCAGCTTTCCAACGGTTTGGTGATGTCTCGCTGCTCTCGTTGGTGGGATTCAAACAAAGGTGCGACTTGAGGAGCCGCCGAATCTTTGATTACAGGGGTGCTTTCACCAAGAAAGGCCTGGGAAAATGCAGGGTCACTCTCTTAGCGGCTTCTGCTGTCGCTTGCGGCGACCCTTGGTTGAACAATGAACAGCGAGTTTGACCACAATGGTTTGAATGGAGAGCAGAAAGCTGAGACGCTCGAAGGGGGGCGATCCGCTTTCTCGTGAAGAGTGACCTTCTTGTAAGCGATTGGTTGAGCGAATACGGGGATGATGATCCAAGAGGAAGTGTCAGAGAGTTGAAAGAGAGTGGCACAAAGGTGAGATTTCATTGTCACCACGTCAGAGGAGGCGCGACTCGCTGGTGTTTATATTTATATCACCAGTCACCTCTACCGTCTTACTTCCTGTACAGGACAGCAGTGCTGTTTTTTCCCTGAAGCTGGTGTTCTCAATGGCGCCATTGCACATCCTTAAAGACGTGAGCGACGATCCTTCATGAGTGCAACCTGTCCATCACCAGCTCGTCCAACCAGCCTCTGATCTCGACGAGCTATTGAGATTAGGCGCAATGTCCGGCCGTGGGACAACTCCAGCTTCTCCCAGAAGGTACTGCAGATGTTCATGTTTAATTTCATGCTTCACTATTTCGATCATGAACCTGTCGATCCCAACTCGGTCACGAGTGCATCACGGGCGGTTTACCAATCACTCGACTGCCCTGTCTTACCATCGTGTAAGACGCCATAGCACCCAGAGGTGAGATGTGAAGCCGGGTCTCACTTGTTCCGAGAGCTGCATGTAATCAGACGGCTGAGGCTGTACAGTCAGAACAGCCAACTCGCCCGGAGCAGTGGCTGAGGCTGCGACGTTTTGATAGCATGGTGTGTGATTTTGATGGACAGATCTGTCAACTTTCTGTGTGATAATTACTGATCATCTACATCCTTATGCATTGTTGTTCTGTCAATTTTAACTAATTCGAAGCAGCTCAACTCACGCTCTTTTTATTCTGTATGTGTGTTGAGAAGGGAATGGGTCTAAGCCCTTCAACAGTCTTACAATCCATGGAATCTTACTCATTCTTGTTTCATCTGTACCGAGTCCAGGCCCATAGGCCAATATCAAGCTTGTTCAATGTAGTTTCGTGTCAATGAGGCAGTAATGGGTATTCTCAGTCATCAACATGTTTCAATAGTGGGACTATTACACGAAACGATTGATGTATTAAGCCCGGACTGATCATTTGTCGAAAGTAATTGTAAATAGGTAAAAGATTACAAACAAATGACCCAAGAGAGGCAAAAATAAAACCAACTCCCTATGCATAAACAGTCGACATTTCTCAATTGAGTCCTTCAAACTCGACGACATAGGGTAACTTCAACTTCGCATGACCCCACACAACAGCCCCGCGCCACCACATCCTGCCTGCTCTAGCCTCACCTCTAGCTCTAGACATGCTCCATCTGTAACTACATCAGCATAACACTTCAATACCTTGCAACAAACACGCGGTGGCTTTACCACGAAATAATTCACCTGAGAAAAGGAGAATCAGAAACAAGCGTCACCAATATCATATATCGAAAGCTTCATCGGGAATTTGCGACGTAGTCCATCGTCCTCGCGAACCACCACCCCGCGAGGCTGTAGCCTCAAAACGCAGCCATCATGGAACAGACAAAGGCTCTCAACGCCCTCGAGGTGAGCACTTCATACAATACCAAATTGACCTCCACTAACCCTCGTTTAAATAGCCCTTTCTCGCCCTATCCAAATCTGCCACCTCTCCCCGTGCTGCCGCCGACCTCGTCATCCGAGCCACTTCTGCCCCAAACGCCTTCCTCTTCACAGAGCTCCTCGAGACCCCCGCCATCCAGGGCCTCGCCGGCTCGGAATACGCCTCACACCTCGTCCTCCTCCAGATTTTCGCATACGGCACATACGCCTCCTACAAGAGCACACAGGGCCTGCCGGAGCTCACAGAAGCCCAGGCCACCAAACTACGCCAGCTCTCCCTGCTGTCGCTCGCCCGCGACCGGCAGAACCTGTCATACGCCGCTCTTCAGCAGGCTCTCGACCTATCCGGCGCTCGCGAGGTGGAGAACCTCGTCATCTCGGCTGTCTACGCCGGCTTACTCCACGCCACCCTCGACCCAGCTCGTGCTGCCGTTCAAGTCTCCAGCGTCGCGCCCCTACGTGACTTAGCCCCCGGGGCGATACCCGACATGGTGGCCGCCCTCAATACGTGGGCTGACCGCTGCACTTCCACGCTTGATGGGCTACAGGCTCAGATTAAGGATATTCGAGCGACGGCAGCAGCACGGCAGCTTGAGCAGAGTCTGGCCGACGAGAAGCTGTCGACCCTCATGTTCGATGCCCCAGAGGGTGGGCCTCGCAAACACGAGGCTATGGGCCTGTCAAGGGAGATGATTACTAGACGAGGCTACAACAAGCGGTCCGTTATGGATGTGGCCAATTTGGTTGACAATGAGAGCATGGATGTCGACGAGCCCGAAGAGGAGAAGAAGCGGGTGAGCAAGCGTAAGATGTGATGACGCCCAGGGTCACTCGACGACATGAGGGAGATGAACAAAAAGATGTGTATCACGAAGAACAATGATGTAATTAGACGACATAACGCCCATTATTAGCCCTCCATTAGTACAAAGTGCCACCGGTTCCTGGCCTACCATGGCCCTGGCAGCCTAATAATGACCTGAAAGAAGAAAACATATGTAGCCAGAAACTCCGAGATTGAATATCTCAAAGTCTGACCCGTGCAACAGCTAAATTACATGTAAGCCTAGATGATACAACACAGATAGTCTCCATACGCCAGTACACCGAAAAGGAAATACCACATCCTCGGTTGCGAGGCGTAGCTTGATATCACTTTCAAAACCAAAGCTCCCAAATCATTACGGTCGTAAAACTTTTTGGTGTTTTCTGAAACACGTCTCACGGAGACGGCTTGCTCTAGCGAAGGGCCTTCGAACGCCATTAATGGCCAGCATCCTAAGGCCACTGGGGTTATGGAAAAGAGATGCCTAGAGACGCTTTCCTGGCACAAGGATGAAGAGAACACAAAGTGCGGCATCGATAAGAAACGTTACCGCCAGCACCATGAGCGCTCGCTTGGCGAGCAGCTTGCGGACGTACGGTTCGCGGATGCGGGAGAAGTTGAAGGGAGTATACTCGCTGTAACCAACCAGGGCCATGATGGGGTCGAGCGAGTATTGATATGACGCAAGGAAATAGACACCGATGGTGAAGGGTATAATGAGCTGCGATTATTAGAAAGGAGACATCAGCGGTATGCGAAAAGGACTCACCCAGCATTTAGTAGGACGAGACTTGTCAAGGAAAATAAGAATGAAGCCGGTCCACAAGGCGCCGAACATGGCAATAAGTCCCAAAATTAGTCTCATGATAAGTGTCGGTGGGATGAGATTGCCAAGCGCTTTGAGCCTCAAGAAACCGGGAAATGCATCGCGCTCCATCGCCTGAAAAACGTAGTCCTTGGCCACATCGAAGACTTCTGGGTCATCACGACCGTACTCTTCGATTGACGTAGTGACCTCTTGGGTGATGGACCCAGGGAGTGTGATTTCGCGCTCAGCGCCCGGCAGTAGAAAGGTGTAGAGAATCTTTTCCGCCGAAGCTCGGATATCTTGTCGCGCAACAGTGTGAGCGGGAGAATTTGAATCGGTGGTGATATCGTGGGAGTTGGTGAACTGGGGGCTCGGTCGAACAGGCGCAGTCGTGCTTTGCGGAGACTCATGGGTGAGATCCTCTCGAAGAAAAGCAGACATTTGCGCATCCTGGTTCTTCTCCTTCTCCGTCGCGTACATCGAGGGGCCAGCCGCTCGAGGCTCCAGGTCGCCAATATTCTCCAGGATAGCCGAAGATCTCTTGGACTGGTCGGGAGTGCCAATAAGAACGGACCGTCTGAGTTCACGAACATAGTGGCGGCATAGCGACATGTGCTGGGCAACATCAAGCCTGTTAAGGTCAGTCGTTATCCAGTAATACTTACTCTTAGTTGACCTACCAGAAGTCGAGATAGTCCACCGATCTTTGTTGATCCCGCATGTAGATATAGAACGAGAACAGGTCGACTGGTGGCAGGGTTCGGCGACTCAAGACCTCGAATAGTGTGGGTAGTCGGTTCCTTGTCATGTCTGGCGCGGGCGACGGCGAAGCCATCGTGACGGGTTCATGCTCAGCCATGCTGGGTGATGATATAGAACTAGTGTTATAACGAGCGTAGATGTTTGTGGAGGTATTCGTTTAGTTTCGAGAGTTGAACAATCAAAGCCGAAAGTTTGATCGCCGAAAGGATCAAATGGTCGTGACGCAACGTTCCCCTATTGATGCTGACGAGATGAGGCTCTTTGGCGCAGCGACCGCAACACGTTGCTCCCGGATATATCGATCTCTGCGAATACAGAATGAGGGCTCGCCGGTACGCACAGAAACGTTGCGGTGCCTTGTCAAGCCGCCGTTGGAATGTATATTGCCCGGAATGCAAAGTGACGACCCGTTGCTTTCGCGATAAACAGCCCGAAGTTGAACGTGGAGCAGCCAAACTCCCCCTAAGCCAAGTCCCGTTAACTCGGAGGCTAGGAGTGGGGCGTTCCTGCACAGTCACGTGAGAGACTGATGGGGCAAGAGGGTTGCGCACCATTGGCTCGCTACTCCCCCACCACCGAATTTCGAGCCTGCCCTACGCACAAAGATTTTGTGGGATTTTGACTATTCCGACAATCATCACCTCCTCAAACGCCAGACCTTGAAGAGACGAGCCGCAGGTACGAGACCCCGACAACATTTCCTCCCTCGCAAGCCCATCTACCTTTAGATCACGAGTGCCTCGACTCTTGCGCACGCATAAATCGTTCGCCAGTCACTGCAGACCGTCCGACTAACAGCCACAATCTAGCCATGTCGTCCAAGAAGCCCTCTGGCAAGACTCAGCGCTCCGCCATCGCGGATGTCGTCGCCCGCGAGTACACCATCCACATGCACAAGCGAGTATGTTTTCACTGCGAGAGGAGCTTGCGAACCGCAGCTCGAGGCCAGGACCATATGCTAACGGACTGAAGCTCCACGGTGTCTCCTTCAAGAAGAGGGCTCCCCGTGCCATCAAGGAGATCAAGTACTTTGCCACCAAGGCCATGGTACGACTACCCACCCGAGAAGCCTGTCGCTGAATGAGAAGCAATTGGACACGGCAGAGTCGTCGTTTGAATCATGTGTGCTAACCTTGACGCTAGGGTACCTCCGATGTCCGCATCGACCCCCAGCTCAACAAGAAGGTCTGGGAGAACGGTGTCAAGGGCGTTGACTACCGACTCCGAGTGCGAATTTCCCGACGACGAAACGACGAGGAGGGTGCCAAGGAGAAGCTGTACAGCTACGTTCAGGCTGTGAACGTCAAGGACCCCAAGGGCCTCCCCACGGTTGTCGTTGAGGAATAAATGCAAAAAGTTTATCTCTTGGGACAGGGTCTACGGTGGCATGGCATTTGGAGTTGCATTCGGCATTCTGGCTTTTCACGCTGAAAATACACAGAGGGAAAATGTGAACAAAGCTTGAAGTCAAAACGACAATATCGGTGCCTCGGCGTGAAGTGGTCTGGTCAAAAGGCTGTTTATGGGGGCGAAATCAATCATGTCTTTCGGATGTAGTGGCCATGGATGTCTTGAACTGTCGATGAGAGTCTGCTATCGACAATGGTCTGCTTTGTTTCTGACCCCAAATATCCATCCGTTCTCTGCCCAGTTCTGGAAATGCCATGCAATCCCGTATTCCTAACAAGTCATCAAACAATATGCATACACCTGGTACTCCTGTTCCCTTATTCAATCATGAAAAGCACTTCATCCCAGTAACACCTGATTACTCGTCATCGACGTCCCGATGGCGTCCCAACACCTTGGTCTTGAACTCTTCAGGGTCCTTGTCCCACAGCTCAGCCGCCTCACCATTGAGAGGAGAGGCGCTTATGATTCGTTAGCAATTTGTAGTGATTTAGTGATACAGGAAACAAATAACGTACTTGTTGGGCTCGCCAAGCAAGCTCTGGAGACTCAGCAGGACAGTCTGGATGTTGTAGGCGGCAGTCCACTTGTCCTTGAGGATATCCAGGCAGATGCGACCGGAGAAGTCGACGTTGGGATGGTAGATGGGCGTCTTGAATAGCACCGTTGGGGCGGCGTAAGGGTAGTTGGAGGGGAAGGCAAAGCTGAGCTTGAAGGTGAGACCGGCATAGGGAGTATCGTCAGGACCCTCGATGGTGGCAGTCCACGAGAGAAGGTTGCCGTCGGCAGAGGGAAAGGCCGAGACGCCGGGAGCGGGCGACGTCATGAGCTGCATCAACTCGGTCTGTAGTCTATTCAAAGTTAGCGGTTGGGCGATGTCATGTTGAGTGCGCAATGTCTTGCGACGAGTAGACACGAACCTCTTGGTGGTGCTCTGGGAGTCAGGTCCTTTGCGGCCAGTGTTGAGCTTGGCGGCCTGGACGCTGCCGGGAGCCGAGTTCTGGTTGTCCTCCATGGTGTAATCCATTGTGATGCTGTTGTTGATGATTCTGAGTCAAATACAACCGAAGGGATGAACAGATGTAATCAACCAAGAGACCAGACGAATAGCGGTGCGGAGATGGAAGAGGAGGCTCTCGTAGGTGAGGTAGGGGATTGTTATCTGCAAGGAGCAATTCCGCAACCGGAAAGAGGTGGAAGTCGGGGATGAATGCAGGGGCGAGTGAAAGGGAGAATAAAGAGTTAATGTTTGGTGGCGTCTGCGGGAGAAGAAAGAAGAAGGGGAGAAGGAGAGGGAAGTGTAAAGTAGCTAGGTCTTGAGACAACGCGAGACGCTTTCTCTGTGTTTTGGGTTTGGGATGCGACAACCTCGATGTCGAATGGGTTGAATTTGTTTACCGCAGCAACGGCGCGACGGGGGGCGACAGAATAGATCTAATCTGACACTGGCGGCCAATGGAACATGACGGAGAGCAGTGTCAATGAAACTGCAGGGGTTTGAGGCGCTGAATGAGAGAGCACAGGGCGCTAATTGTTACTGCATGATGGACGCTGAATGGAGTTCTAACACAAGTTGGACTAGAGGCCTGAGGAGGGGCTGTCTCACAAGCAACAAGCAAACACTTTACGCGGGTGCACGCGTCGAGGGGACGCGTCTGGCTTCATGTTGACGACTCAAACCAATTAGTCCTATTGCTATTGGTACTACGCGACGAGGATACACCTCAATCTTCTACTTAAGGATTGTCAACTATGGTAAGTTACAGTCCATGGATTCTCTATGCCTAGGTGACGTGCTGTGGGAGTGCGGTGCTTGATGCAGTTAGCGCTTCTACATCTTAATCGTAAATGCTCTGAAGCATCCATCACTCCTCTTTCACTAAATCTCAGCTAACAAAGAATGAATCAGTCACAGCTAGACCCTCTACCAAGGGATCTTCCCTTTCGAATCGTCTCCAAGACCGTGGGTCGAGGAGCATATGCCTCGTTAGTCACCTCCTTAGCACACTGTTTCACTCATGATGACCTTTGACCTTGTGCTGACATCTAGACAGCATCAAAAAGGCAATCCCGCTAGACTCGACAAACCCAGTATTTGCAGTCAAGCTCATCCACAAGGGCTACGCTGTTAAAAATGGTCGCATCTCCACAAAGCAGCTTGCCATGGAGGTATCCCTCCATTCACATATAGGCCAGCACCCAAACATCATTGAGTGGTTTGCCTCGGGGGAGGACACAATCTGGCGCTGGATCGCCATGGAGTATGCAGAGGGCGGTGATCTATTTGACAAGATCGAGGCCGATGTGGGGGTCCGGGAGGACATTGCTCAGGTCTACTTTGTCCAGCTCATCAGCGGCGTGAGCTTCATGCACTCCAAGGGCGTTGCACACCGTGATCTCAAGCCCGAGAATATTCTCCTCTCACAGGACGGTTCTCTGAAGCTGGCAGACTTTGGAATGGCCACCATGTTTGAGTACAAAGGTCAACGCAAGCTGAGTTCCACGCTCTGCGGTAGCCCGCCGTATATTGCCCCTGAGATTCTCGCCTGTGGCCGAGCTGATAGGAACTCACCGAACGCTGCCAAGTACTCACCAGATCTCGTTGATGTCTGGTCTTGTGGTGTCATCCTGTTCGTGCTTCTTGTTGGAAACACCCCGTGGGACGAGCCGTCGCAGAGTAGCTGGGAGTTTCAAGAATATGTGCGCACAGCTGGCCGCAGCACCGATGCTCTCTGGGACAGAATGCCTGCCGAGGCTCTCTCATTGCTTCGGGGAATGATGAGCGTTGACACCTCGAAGCGATTCAACTTCACTAAAGTCCGCCAGCATCCCTGGTACACACGGCACAATGCTCTCCTCTCCGCCGACGGTAGAGTCACGGATCCCATCCACCTGGCGACTCGGATGCTTGAGAACCTCCGCGTCGACTTTAGCCAGAATCCCACCTCACAGCCATCGTCAAGTGATAATATGGACCTCGATACTGGCCTCAATGCCGGTCGTTTCTCCTCTACGCAGCCTGAAACGCCAATTGCCGACCAGGATTGGGACTGGGAGCGTCCTGCGCTACGCTCCATGGCCTCACCCGCCTCATCACTCCCGTCACACGCCCACGACGCTCGCCGGGCCATGCTTGAGACCCTCGCCGACGAGCCCTCCATGTCCCAGTTCTCACAAACCCCGGGCCCCTCCATGACCCTCACCCAACAAGCTCGTCGATTCCGCGACATCTGTCCACCAGAATCACTCACCCGCTTCTTCTCCGCAGTGCCACCCGCCCACATTATCCAAATGCTTAGTGATGCCCTTCACCAGCTGAACGTACCCCTGGCCCCGGTGACGCCAAATCAGTACGGCAGTCCCGTGGCTACAATAAAGGTGAAGGCTCTCGATGGCCGTCAACAGAGCCTACACGGCGAGGTCCAGGTCGATCGTCAGCCTCTGCCGGACGGTACAGAGGTGCTTGATGTGCGCTTCGTCAAGATCAAAGGTGATCCTCTTGAGTGGCGGCGGTTCTTCAAGAAGGTGGTCATCCTGTGCAAGGATGGTGTGTATGTCCCGGAAGCTTAGAAAGGGGAAGGGCTGCTTTATCGTGTAAGGAGAAAGATTGCTGGCACCCCGGAAGCTCCAAGCTTGAACTTTAGACTGTACCACTAGACTATGTATTTACTAGTAGTTAATGACGCGCTCAAATTGAGTGACTGGCTTGTATCATGCTACCATTCGCATTCTCCTTCCTCCTTTACCATTCGTTGACCTCGAAAATCGGGTTTCCTAAGGAAATTCGTGGTCCTGAGATCCTTGTTCTTGGCCATCTATCCGAGATCCGCCGTATCCCGAATCCATTCTTTTCTCACTCTCCAACGACCTGAAGAACTCGTTGAAACCAAATTCTATCGGTACACTAGAGTTGCTGAAGTCTGGCAGGATGTCGTCACCTTCTGTTGGTTGTAGCAAGGATGCATCTGCGGAAGATGCAAGAACTGGGACCTGGACAACGCTCTGCTGATTAATCTGGCGAAAGGATGTCAAAATGCCGGAAAGCACGGTTTGGGCAAGTTCTGTAATGGCTTCTGGTTGAAGAGATACCGAAAGCAAATTGTCCACTAGGTCTTCCACGGCAGGTTGCATTCGTCTGGGGAACTCGTTCCTCGCATACTCCTCGAAGCGCATAAGGGTACTCTCGTCACCCACTTGATTATACTCGTCAATGTTCAAAGGACAAAAGTCCTGATCTAGCTGCTGTTAGTGTGGGCTTGGAAGCTTTGCCTGATAGCTTACATGGTGATGGTGTTGGGTTAGTGTAAGGGAACAGAATCTGATACACCTCAGCCCATTTGGCCTCCTCCGACATTTGACCATTCTTCTTTTTCCTAGACCGCAGTAGTCTCATTTGCTCGTCTGTGATGCCATCTGTGGGAAGATATGCGCGAACCTCGCACGGAATGTCTGATCTTTGGTGTACATAGAGACGAGTTTCAGACTTGAGATCTTCCCAGCAGCGGTTGCAGCGATACCTAGGTATGGTATGGCGCCGATATAAGTGTTCCCTGCCAGATAATGAGAATGTATCTTGTATTTCTAGTTGGCGCTGAGTTGTCACTTACTTGACGCGATGAACTGAGGGCCATCCTGGCCAGCAACAGCTCTTCCACTCTTTGCTTTGGTACTTCCTCTTATCGTGCTTGAAGAAGGGACACGCGTAGTGAGTAAGGAAATCCTGGATTCCATTGTCCTTTTGTTGCCTCTGGTATTGACTCTCATCGTCTTGGTCATTGCCATCCTCGGACTCTCGTGGGCGTTTGCTGGTCCCTGGTTGGCATACTGACTGCTGTGGGTGAGTGACGCCAGATGCGAAAGACCCAGACCCAGATCCATCCGACTGAGGGCCATGCATTCTAATATCTCCCTGAGACCCGAACAACTTCTTCAACCAGTCGTTGAGTGACGACATCAAGTAGTCCACTAGAGCTTCTTTTCTTGTCTGCAGCATCGCATCTGGGGACGGAAGTCTGAAGGCCGGAAAGCCACCATCAGTTATAGAACTGCTGTTGAAGCGGGACGGCCTGAGTTCTAGCATCGAACTCATTGTAGGGTTTGCGCCGGAGGAAAGCCATGGCCTTGATGTATCGTCCGACATAGAGGTAGTGTCATCCCTCACTTCCACGCGCCCGAGGTCAGTGAGAGGCTTCTCTGCAAGTCGCATCATAAAAATGCTCATATAGGGATCTGAAGTAGAAGATGCCCATTCATCGAGCATCGGAGTGCTTTCATTGAACGACGAGCGGAATGTACTTTGCCGATACGGAAGCTCAGAGCGGCTGGATGAATGATGGAAGAGACTTCGATCTTCTGTCTCTGCAGTGCTATAGGACGAGTTCCCAGTCGAGCTTCCACCCGAGGCTCCGAGGGATGTAGCCGACCACACAGAAGAGTAATCGTCGTGAACAAGATCATCTCTGATTTTGTCGTATTGGACTTTACAGTCATCTTCTTGAGTGACAACCATGACGACGATTATTGCGTAAGGAGGAGGATTACACTCAAGGACTCAGAAAATAACTATACAGTATATCGGGCACCTTGGAGTGCGGTGAATGTAAATAGGAAAGAAGTAAGGAACAGACTATGTTGAGAAACAAGCCAGGCTGATATATAAATAGCCGCGTTTGCGCGGCTGCGCAATTCCCACCTGAGAGCCGAATACTCAGCTCGATTCGAATTGGAGACCCCCTGCGTCTCAACAGCTTGCCCAATTGTGAGAAACGAATCGAACAATGATATACAGGTGTTAAATTGATCTAACCACATACGAACCAACTCTCCAGCCACTCAACGCCAGACTCATCATGTCGTCTGGGTTGTCACCTTCTATATCAAAGTTTCTATCTCCACGCTGCGCATCTTCGCTGCGCTTTGGACGTCAGGTGGAATGGAAGCCTCAGACATTCATTGAGCAGCCAACATAATGTCAGCTCTTATTGAAGAATACCTAGAAGTATCATTCCCAGAACGCCTGAAAGGGGAACGTGCTGGAAAAACCAGCGGAGTCAACAGTACAGATCCAGCACCAGCTTCTAATGCACCTACCACTACTATTAACCCAAGAATACTAGGCTGGAAGGGATGTGAAGGGATAAATAGATCACCATTTGGCCCATCAACCTGGCGACAGGAGTGTACCCTGAGCTGTAAATCAGCGGAGGAAACAAGCCACTGGTTGTAGTAAACCGGGCTGAGCATGGTCGAGTCTCTAACCAAATCCGCTGACAACAGCTGTTAATGGCAGGCCATTAACCCCCTGTGCCGACTGCACTTCACAAAAAGACGAAACATAGCAGAATATTGGTAAAGAAGAAGGAAATGACTTGGTTTTGTTCCATGTCGGGTATTCCCAAGGCCCAGTTCTATATGCGCCCAACGCCATAAACCATACATATGCTGCTTCATTCGACCTGAGATGCTGTCATGTTTGCTTGGTCGGTCCACTCAAACCCTGTGGTCATTAATCAGAGAATTGTCAATGGGTAGAGCCTTCTCAGAAACGTACGCTGGCGACACATTGGGCATTGGCCCCTGGACGAGTCTTGCTTGATCCATTCCAGGATGCAGTGCTAACACGCGACAACTGTCAGAAACGGCCCTGATCTTTATAGAAGAGACGGGGCGGGAAAAGAGCCTCAGACCATATGAAAGTTGTGACCGCATTTTCCCGATACTGGAGACGAGTTGGTCAGTATAGGAGTATCCAAGATGGCCATGTGTCGCCCAGGCCCAGGCGCAAGACCACTTACACAGGCTGCAATCATCACCAGGATATTTGCACGTTGGACATGTCCCATCAAAGTGGACCTGGCAGATACCGCAGACATCGTCTTCGGGTATGTCCCAGCGCCAAGTTGCGACTGTGTTCCACTTCTTGATGGTGACCTTCATTGTCGACGTGTGGGCGGAGAGAGGGCATAGAACGAGCTGAGACGGACCTGAGAGTGTCAAGATGACGAACCCTCACGTCTAATGGAGGGAGGGCCAAGGTTTGCTTGCGTGTGGCTGAATCTGGACCGTGAGCGCGCTCGATAACTACCTAGGTAGGTATGTATGTAGGTAGGTAGTTAGACGCGGGGAGACCACATGAGCTGAGGTTGAGGGTGGAGAGTCCAGACAGTGGATTTGATAGATGGGCGAGCGCCTAAGTAATAGCGCCCTTCAGTGACCTCACCACTGGAAGCCATCCACTAAACAGCGTGTGGACCGCTAAAGTTATCATCCTCCTTGCGGCTCTCAGATAACGTTAACCGCCCGACCCCGCCGTCATAACGGCGGTATGAATCAAAGGTGGTCCAAGCTTCATTTCGACGCCAACCTCGCCCACGCTGCTATCATCAAATTGGAAGAGAGAGCCGCTAACTTTGTCCCTAGTCTCTCCGTCACCACCTCCATCAACTCCCACCTCCACACAAACCGGGTACTCTCCCACAGAGTGATGCGGACACAGACGGACAGTACAGCCTCTCGCTAGCTGTCAAACTCCCCTTCTCGTCTGACCCGTTGCTCTAATCGCTGGGCTTGCCATCGTCCATTCAGACCTTGCGCCTTATCATATCAAGTGTCTCGGGATATCTCGTGCGAGTCACCGATAACTTTTATCCTATCTTCTCTGTTCCGCGAATCGTCGCAACTCCTCCAGCATGGCCTCCGTCGCTTTCTGCCGCTCAACAAGAGCTGGCCTGCCTCAATGGGGCTCCAAGGTTTTCCGACCAGTGCTGCTGACTCGACGAAACTTCTCATCCTTCCTCGTCTCCCCCAAAGACCTCAACGAAGCCCTCAAAAAGAACCCTCCGTCGCCGATCAGCCCCGACCCTCGAGTAATTCCTCTCTGCGCGTCATGGTTTCTTCCCAATGACGGCCGGAATGGTCTCCAAACGTTCCGCGAACAGCGAATTCCCAAAGCTCGATTCTTCGACCTCGACAAGGTCATCGACAAGCGCAACCCCTACCCTCACATGCTCCCGAACGCCAAGGGCTTCGCCGCCGCCATGAGCGAGCTGGGTATCCGAAAAGAGGACACAGTGGTAGTGTACGACAGCAAGGAGCTTGGTATCTTCAGTGCCCCCCGTGTTGGCTGGACGTTGCAGGCCTTTGGTCATCCCAAGGTGCACATCCTGAACAACTTTAAGCTATGGGTGGAACAGGGCCTCCCTACCGAGTCGGGAGAGCTCTACAGTGTCGAGTGCTGTCCTTATCCCATCCCGAACTTCGAGTCCGACCGGGTCGCAAGCTTTGAGGAGGTGAGGGAGATTGTCAAGGACCACAACAAGGAGGGCGCCGAGGGTGTTCAGATTATTGATGCCAGGTCCAACGCTCGGTTTACTGGCGAGGCCCCTGAGCCTCGCGAGGGTCTCTCATCTGGTCATATGCCTGCCTCTATCAACATCCCATTTAACGCCGTCCTGGACCCTGAGACCAAGACCTTCCTCCCTCGCGATCAGCTAAAGAAGTTATTCGAGGAGAAGGGAATAGACGCTAAGCACCCCATCATCTCAAGTTGCGGCACTGGTGTAACTGCTTGCGTCATTGAGACTGCTCTTGAGGAAGCAGGCATTGGATCTCCTGAGTCTCGGAGGGTCTACGACGGTAGCTGGACGTGAGTGAATCACCGAGAAAGTTCATGATAACATGCTGATTAAATATGACAGGGAATGGGCTCAGCGGGTGAAGACTTCGGACAACTTGATCGTCAAGACGGCAAAGGAATAGAGAGCGGCATGGTATGGTCCTGGACCGTTGAGTTGCGATACCCTCCTTAATGATGGCCTGGAGCCGCCAGGCGTGTACGAACTTGCATCCCCAGCTGTCGTTCGAGTTCTGGCATGGCTTTACTGGAATGCCTGCAATGGACGCGCAAATAGGGTTTGGCCGTCATCTAGCATCCCCACACTTCTGCATAGTTTCTAAGGTATATAGCCCAAAATCAATTAACTGATAGAATTCTACCATCGTACGCTGGATGCTTCCAGTTGGCGGTCTGCTGGTGAGGCATAACGTTAGAACTATGCCGATCAACGGCGAGGGGTGGTTCCTCACCGAGAATAGGTGTCGCCCCACCCAACTTCACCTCGGTGAAAGTGTGGCTCTTACTGTACGAGCCCCACCCTTTTCGACCTCAAATTGCCGCCTCAGATCCAAGGCAGGAATCCACAAACGCATTAGGGCTCGCTAACTCGAGCACACTCCAAATATTCGCAGCAGACCCCGCCAGCGAAAAAGTTCCCAGCAACGCCCAAAGCCGAAACACCAAAACCACACGCTCTTTGCGCAGACCCTTTCGACGGTACCCCCCAGCGCAAACACACATTCAAGATGGCTGACCGAGGAGCTTCATCTCGCGGCGGTGGTTTCGGATCCCGAGGCGGCGAGCGCGGCGGTGATCGCGGCCGTGGACGTGGTCGTGGCCGTGGACGTCGCGGCGGCAAGCACGAGGAGAAGGAGTGGCAGCCCGTCACCAAGCTCGGTCGATTGGTCAAGGCCGGCAAGATCAACAGCATGGAGGAGATCTACCTGCACTCTCTGCCCATCAAGGAGTTCCAGATTGTCGACAACTTCCTGCCCAAGCTCAAGGATGAGGTTATGAAGGTGCGAATCCAGTGACTCTAGCTCCATAGGAGCGAGCAACGGCGACAGACGCATCGGAGAGACGTCGTGTGCTGACCACGTTCCAAACTACAGATCAAGCCCGTCCAGAAGCAGACCCGTGCCGGTCAGCGAACCCGATTCAAGGCCATTGTCATCATTGGTGACTCCGAGGGCCATGTCGGTCTCGGCATCAAGACCTCCAAGGAAGTCGCTACCGCCATCCGAGCTGCCATCATTATCGCCAAGCTCAGCGTCATCCCCGTCCGAAGAGGTTACTGGGGTACCAACCTCGGTCAGCCTCACTCCCTGCCCTGCAAGGAGTCCGGCAAGTGCGGTTCCGTCACTGTCCGTGTAAGTAACCTCATCAACCTGTGTGGAGCTTGAGCAAGAAAGGACAAAACTGACGAGATGACAGCTCATCCCCGCTCCCCGCGGTACCGGCCTCGTTGCCTCCCCCGCCGTTAAGCGATTCCTCCAGCTCGCTGGTGTCGAGGACGCCTACACCTCGTCCGCTGGTTCGACCAAGACCCTCGAGAACACCCTCAAGGCGACCTTTGTGGCCGTCTCCAACACCTACGGCTTCCTGACCCCCAACCTGTGGAAGGAGACCAAGCTGATCAGGAGTCCCCTGGACGAGTATGCGGATACCCTGCGGGAGGGCAAGCGATACTAGAGGGCTGGTAACGGTGCGCGGAGTCACGATCCATTGTGTTTCATTGCATGGTTGGCCGGTTTAGGAACATCAGATTTGAGGCTATGAGAAGAATGGCTTAGGGTCTGAATGCAAAAATTTCATCCTTCACGTTAACGCTGTTAAGACGAAGAAAGCTTGGCCATCCGTGTAAACTCGAGTGCTAAAATTATGAAAGAAAACATACAAGAACGACGCGAGGACAGACACAAAGACTAATACACAAAATGGTGCTAATACAAAATGAAACAATAAAGCCGGATATAGCCAACAAATAGCTAAAAGACTAAAGCAGAAATCGACAACGACAAAAAGCGACAGAGACAATTCCAGTCAGCACTAATAGTCATCCTCATCATCGCGAGTCGGGCAATCCATACCTACTCAAGTTAACCCCTCAGCCTGAGCGACGAGACCGTCCCTGTCCGGGCTGCGGGAGCGTCATCCGTCTTGCCATTTCAGTCGATGCCAACCCAGCGCGTTGAGCTCGAGGGGCAACTGACGCAGCCTCTTCACCTTGGACAAAGCCGTCAGGGGAGTCTGGAGACTCGCTCTGCGGCTTGCTCTTGGGAATATCACGCGGGTTGACATACGGCAAGGCTGTGGGATCACGTTCCGTCCGCTGCCGACCAAAGAGACCGGCCAGGCGTTGACGCCAGGAGCGGGATGCCTGTCCCTCTGTAGTCTCGAGACCTGTGAGGTAACTATTAGTGGGTGCTTCTCGAAGCTCGCGTAGTGTAACTTACCACTCTTCATCAAGTCTTCCATCCTCTTCTTCTGCAGCGGCGTGTCGCCGAGCCAATACTCTGGGGCACCCGGCGTGAAGCGTCGTCGGGAGCGAGCCATGTCGGCGTAAGTCACGATGAAGGGCTTGTCAGATGGCTGCTCATCCTCTGCAGTGTCCATCACATCCCCTGCAGCAGCCGTTGCCGCAGGAGTTTTAGTGGCCGAACTTCGCCATCTCTGCACCTTTAGAATAGGGGGCTCATCGTCTTCAGTGTCAAAAACGTGCTGACTGTTGACTTCGGTCGTGGCGTCGTCACCTGCAGAGTTGATGGCACTGGCAACGAGCTGCTCCAACTTGTCTCTCAACAAGTTCTGCTTCGTCTCGTCGCTCTGCAGATGCACCGGCCAGCGGTCGATGCTCCAGAAGCGCGGCGCGATGCCTCTGCGCGCAGGATGTCCAAACGACCAAACAGGCTCGCGACGGGGCGGCGGCGCAACCATGTCGCCGTCTTGGTTGACATGGCGGTCGATGCGGCTGGGGAATAGCATGCTCTTGTTCTCGCTGGCCTCACGGATGATGCCCTTGCGAACCAGATCGATGGTCGTGGACAGCGAGTTCCCAAACTCGGCAAGCTTAGAGCCGCCCCACGATTCATCGTAGGCTTCCGGCTCGACCATCTGCACGATGTCGCGGTACTTGGGGGTGGGACGATTGGAGCCGATGGGACCGACCTTGTTCGGATTCTTCTTAGGATCGTTTGCTCGGGTTATGGCGTCGTTGTCCCAGTATCTAGCGATGGTCCTGAGGAACCAGCGGTTCGCGGTCCTCTGGCTAGGCGTGAGGCTGCGCACATGCTTGTTGTGCCTTTCACGGAGCTCTCGGATCGTCCTCCCGAGACGGTAGCCCAGGCATTGGTAGAAGTTGCTCGTCTTGGGCTCGTCGGCGAGGACGGAGTCTCGGTCCTGGATGGCTGACTCCCAAGAGCGGATATGGGCCATGTCGGGCATTCCCACCGTGTACGGCCCAAAGTCTTCGGCCTCAGGGACGGTGACGATTGTCGAGATGGTGTTGGCATCATCGACGATGTCTGGAGCTTCATTCCGTCCACTGGGCTTCACCTGCTGCGCTGCCATCTCGTTGTCTGAGGAGAGCCATCGGATCCGGTCTTCGGGATGACAAGTAGCTTTGGGACGAGCAACATAATAGTCTGCACTACCACCAAAGAGTCTACTCTTTTGTCAGCATCAGACTAGAGCAGGGATGGGGCAAAACACGTACCTGATCTTTCCCTTCTTCGCAAGGGCTTCTGTTTCTGCCATGGCCTCTTCATGAAAGAACCACCAGCGCTTGACTGGGCCACCGCAATCAATGTTGAGCTCTTGGAGAAACTCCTGGAACTTCTTTGGGCGCGAGTCGGAGAAGATAGACACGGGGCTGGGGTCGTTCATCATCCTCTCGACTCTCTCTTCAAAGAGCTGCGTATGAGGACCAGGTTCGTGCTCTTCGTCTTCTTCGCCATCAGCCATTTCTTTATCCTTATTCCGGTCCGCAACACCTTGTTTGATTCCAAACATGTCTGCGTTGACAGATTGGCCGGCTAAAAAGCGTAGGAACTCTTCTTCCTTGGGTCGAATATGGGCCATCTCCGAGGGACCATCCACGAACTCATTGCCCCTGAACTCGACTCCCAGCGAGTTCCAGACTGTCCCGTCAAGGCCAAGACGAACAAACTCCTTGACCTTTTCCAGAAACCCGCGTGGAGCCTTCTTCTGCGCGCTGGACAGCGCAGCCCAAAGGATGTAACACCTGCTCAGCAGAGCGGCAGTCTTCATCATCTGCGTGTCCAACACGTGCTGCGAGAACGGCCCCTTGAAGTTGTGCGGCAGATCCATGATGGGCTCCTTGCGGTTCTCCCATCTCTTGTGTCCGTAGGCCTCCTTGAGGGAGTGGTCGCGCACCCAGTTTGCCCAGTAGCTCTCGGCTTCGAGGAACCACTTGTGCCCGATGGTGTAGCCGAAGGGATCACGAGCGGCCTTCTCAGGGATGTCGGCGACCTGGATCACGGGGAAGATGATGCCAGCGTCAGGCTTGCTGGGGGCTTTTGGCAGAGGAAGGGCAAGAGTGCGCCAGACGTTGCAGACGGACAAGTTCTCTTGGTTACCAAACTGGCTCAGGCATTGCTGCAGGGCTGCACGTCGAGTTCCGCGGAACCTTGCAAAGTTGCGGAGTGAACTGATGCTGGGGTTTACTTGACCATCATGGGGTTGCTTCTCGGCAGGGTTAGGCTGAGATGCGCACTCCTGGAGCCGGGCCGAGGTGAACTTCTCGTCTTGAGATATGCACTTCTCAAAGGCTCTATTCTCCTCCTGGACCATGTTGAAGCCTCGGCTCGAAGGGTCTGGGTCTTGACGAGGTTCAACTCCGCCGGGAGGCGACCAGAACCGACGAGCATCCTGCCCATACTCCTCAACATGTTTCTCCAGGACATGCGGCGGCATCTCGTAGTGGACGTCATGGACGGAGCGGATCTTGTTGAACAGCAGCTTCCTCTCGCCTATGTCATCCTCATAAGGCCCATCTCGGCCTTCGATGGTGATCTCACCGCCCGGAAGTCGAGGCAGCCTCTTGCTCTGCTTGGGCCACTCATTGCGGAACTTGAGGTTCAGCATGGGCTGGCCGTAGTGGTACTGCTCGAATACCCAGTGTGTGTGAAGCATGTCGATGGCCTCGTGCAGGTCAGCGCCCCAGTCCTCGCCCTGGTAGTTGTGGAGCAGGTAGGAAAAGTACTCGGCCAGCTCTGCAAACTTGCGAGACCAGTCGAGGGTGCGGTCGGCATCCTCGTCCGAGAGGAAGTTCTTGGCTCGTCTGATCTGGACCCTGGGAGGCTCGATCTTCCATCCCCTGTAGGGGTGAAGCAGCCAGTCGCGCGTGGTATCGCCTCGCTGGCTGAGTATGTTTCCCAGCCAGGTCTCGTTGTACTGCTGTCGGGACTGCGTCTCTCTGGGGGCACCAACGTCAGTCTCTCGACTCTGCCGTGTATCAGGGCCACGCTTCCGCTCATTGCCGCCTGTTGGCGCCAACGACGGGCGTGTTCGGGTGCTTATTACGAACCCAGGTATAAGTGGTTTCTTTGTACTTGCTGGTTCAGTATCTTTGTCTGTCGCAGCCTGGACACTCGTGCTTGGAAGAGCAGTTGATGGACCAGCGGTGGGCTCGATGGATTGGATCGGCACAGATTGCTCTGTAGTCCATCTTCGTGCTGGTGTGCTGAGTGCGTTGCGTCTACGAGTCCGTGAGCCTATGGTGACGGTAGTGGCTACTCTTGCAGATGGAGCGGCTATGGTGATGGTCAGAGAGGTCCAACGTGAGTATATGTAAGGGGGGAACTTGCATTCTGGAGGATCACCACGTCTTCTCCGGTTGCGTCGCGATGCCCCTTGTCTTGGCCTGTATCGTTGCCCAAAGGAAGTCCGATGGCGCTTTGGTGCAACTTCTTCCTCTTCCTGGCTGATCCCAGTTGCTTCATGTGATGGTCAGATCGAGGTTCTCTGCAGCAGGGCCAGACATACCTTCACAGAGTTCTCGCAGTCCAAAGGAGGGATACTCTCTGAATAGCTCAGCAGCTGCACCCAGGCAAGCAGGCGACCTTAGCAGGAACTCGTCAAGGGCGTGGTCTCTGAGCAAGCTTCGTAGGGCCGTGGCGAAGAGAGAGAAGCGTTTGTCCTGCTGGAACTGCATGTATGCTCGCTGGGCGTCTGGTGGAAGGCTCTCGTAGTCGAAATGGAACGTCAAGGCGATCGTTTCTGGCCTTGTTCAGCACACCGAGCAAAGTATTCAGTTCAGTATCAACTCACCCAAAAGCTTCTTGTTCTTGCGACGCTCAGAGGGCGGCTCGCTAGGCGCTTCTGGCCTCGCATCACGGCGTGTCTCTTTCTCTTCGGTTTGGCCCGTCATATCCTCGTCCATCGGCTCTGCCATGTTGAGGGTATTCGCGCGGTGGCTACAACGGAGTTCAGTACTGAGCTGTCAGTGCAAGGTGAGTAAGAGTAGCAGTAAAGGTGAGTAAGAGTAACAGCAAAGGTGAGCGAGTTGATGTAACAAAGAGGGAACTGAACAATCAAGGAGCAAGCGACTTGATAAAGACAAGGCCTTGGATCCTGTTTCCTATTCCGAGCAATTCACTTGCAGACAAAGACGACCGCCCTGCAGGACGCACGGTACATAAGAGGGACATGAGGCCGAGCATTGACGCCTCGCATGAAGCTATTCACAATAGAAACAACAAAGAAGACGGGGAAGCCGGGATGTGAATGGCGCACGGCTTCCACTCGGCCACGTCCAAAAATCCTCTAGCAAACATATCAGGGAGGGGTTTGTAGCTAACTAACGTTAGTCTACAAGTTTCTTTGTTCTCAGAGAGAGCGCCACAATCTCGCGATGGAGGCATTCCTCGAGGATGACCGAGACAAAGAAAGGAGTCGACCATCTGAGATGCCTCGCTTGAACCACACACAATACCTAATCTTGTACTTGACGCTCATCTCTTGGGGCTTGGTTGCTCTACTATCACCATCATTACGTGCAACATGGCAGACCGTAGCAACGACGTCGACTCTGGGAACACTCAGGCTGAGGCGAACAGTCTGCGAGATGAAACGCCCAAGGACAAACTCCAGCAACAAACTCGAGCACATAACCTACCCGCTTCTGATGAATCATGGCGTCCAGGAAGAAGTTCAGCGAATAGGGCCATAAATCTCGGGCTTCATCGAGGCCAACGACCCCAAGAAAAAGATGGTCCAGAGCCTCTCAAGGAGAACAAGGATGAAGAGGCTGTAGCAGGAAACAAACGAAAGCAAGACTCCGTTCGAGCAGTCTCAGAGACTGGAAACCCCCAGACAAACCTCGAGCCGCCCAACAAAAGACCTCGTAGGCCGATACCCAGCGACTGGGAACCGCCTTTGGCCGTGGGTGCTTCATTGGGGGATAACCTGAGTCGTCTGGAAGAAGCAGAGCGGTCAGTACTGCAATGGGAAGCCATCCTCGACAACTCTCGCAAAACAGAGCCGTTGGCAGACTTGTCGAGCATCGAGAGGCAGCTGGAAAAGGCCAGACGCGAGTTCAACGAGATGGAAGAGAGCGACGAGAACGCAATGCCCATGTAAGCCAGTCCAGCCTCTTGTCTACTGCACGACTAACTTCTGTCAGTGAGGATCTGGAGTCTACAAAGCGAATGCGAGTCCAAGAGCGTCTTGGTGTTTTGAACGAGGCTCTCCTGCAGAGCCAATGTGCGGCTGGCCACGTCAATATCAAGGCGGCGATCGAGGCATATCGGCAAGAGACCATCCAGTGCTGGGACAAGTGGACACTCCTGTACGCCGGTCAGATCGTGGACTATTGTGCATCTTACGACTCTTTCACCCAAGATCGACAAGAGAGGCTCAACCGATACAGCGAGGAGCACGGCGAAGGATGGCTCTGGTTCGAACCGCCCTTGGCACCCAGCAGCGGCTCTCAGCCAGACCAGCTGATGGCAGCGACCTGGGCACAGCCTTCAAAGGACGGTGGGAAGTTGAGCGGCGGACTGTATCATGCTCTGGACATCACCATGGGATTCCGCCGTGTCAGAGGCTTCCACAGTCGTTTGGGCAGCCTTCTGAGCCAAGGAGGAAAGCCGCCGAGCGCCTCTGACACCGGAAAGGTCCTCCTGTACAAGACGAGGCAGAGGAATCCGTATAAGAGGCTGCCCAAGGAGACGTGTTTTGTCGAGGACGACTTGTCTGCGCCGCGATGCTTCTTCTTGATGCAGCTCGACAGCGGCGCCAGTCACCCCTGTCTGTACAACACCGACTTGGACCTCCTCGGGATCCATAAAGACGTCTATCCAGCGCAGACGACCGTCACCGTCAACACGGCCAACGGCCATGTCCGCGCCGCCGTCTACGAGATGCGGGTCGACGTCTGCCGACACAACGGCCGGTCGCTCGTCGGCGACGACCCAGTATGGCCCAACGACCGCCACGAGCTAGGGGGCATTGTGCCCGTCATGGTGCTGTGCGAGACCTCAACCGACGAGAGCAAGCCGCTGAGCGAGGCAGAGCTCGAGCTGCGCAAGCAGCGCGGCGAGGATACCAGCGAAGAGGCGCTGGCGAGCCGAAAGAAGAGCTCCAAGGAGGTGCGTCTCTCCGGGATGCTGCCCTTCCAAGTATGCTACTCGGCGGGCGCGCCTGGCATGAGGATCTGGTTCGGCGAGGACCGACGAGATGTGCTCGGCGCAGACCGCATGCCGGGCCAGCGCCGGTGGGAGCGACACAAGATGGCCAAGTTTGTGAGCCGGCCGCACGAGGTCGACGAGCTCGAGGAGCGGCCCATCGTCATCTTTGACCACAGGCTCGACGACGGCAAGCGAGTCTACGACGCCGATGCGCGGGACTGCACGGGCGCGAGCAGGTTGACCATCGCGGACGAGGACGAGGTGAGGAAGTTTTGGCTGGAGCCCCGCGAGGTGAAGAAGCTTCAGCCGTTGAAGCATCAGGTCAAGAGGGTGCTCCCGGAGAGTCCCACCGAGCCGTTGCAGTCTAGAAAGACGAAGAGAAGCAGACAAGCGTAGCTACGGGGATGTTCCCTGAGTGTTCAAGGGGGGGCCGTTTATGGAGACAGACTAGGCGGAGTGGACAAAAAAACAACACGGGGACTAGGCCGCCCTGTTTTCCTGTCCCAAGTTAGTTAAATGCCCTAGTGCCAGTCTTGTGCTTTTAGTTTCTAGTAGGGTAATAGGGTAGTATTCAATCAAGGTCATGGGCTTCAGCACGCGAAACGTCTGCCATTACTTGGTCTCCAGCTTAGAAGTGAGTGTTACAAGACGTCAACCTTTGTAAAATCATTCTCATTTACATACTATACTTGGAGCAAGTCATCTTTTGCTCCCCAGATGTAAAGTGACCATAACCCGGGTTCACCGGAGGGAGCCGGAGCCGGGGTCTCCACTC
Organism: Fusarium staphyleae; assembly: GCA_017140175.1. NCBI lineage: Eukaryota > Fungi > Ascomycota > Sordariomycetes > Hypocreales > Nectriaceae > Fusarium > Fusarium staphyleae. The sequence goes on along the minus strand of JADDON010000614.1, from coordinate 10,292 downwards.
CCGGCATCTTTCCGAAAGCCGCTCCCGGGACGCCAAATCGGATGCTATTCCCGGAGGACGTTGCCAAGTACCGGGTTCAGAATTGACATGCATTGGAAACGTCTGCCTCATATTATGTGAGATTGTAATTGCCTTTGATGCATCCCTTCGCCGGGATCACCCAGGCAAGATCTTACGAGCCGGGTACAACTACGGATATTAGTATCAGGACTAACAACTTTAGAACGAACTCGCTTAGGATAATAAGTGGGTGAAGGATCACTTGGCCGGTCAAACGACACTTCATCCACTTGCATGGATGGACAGGTCGGTTGTACGACCTTGATACATACAGACTGTTCTACCTTGTTTCGCTAATAGAAGCTAAAGCTCGTTTCTCAACGTGATAGGACGTCGTCCCTTTCTTTCATCAGGCCACTTTAAGCCTCACTCTCCTTCTCAACTTCATCCGCAATCTCGTTGATCTGCTCGATAAACTTGTCCAGCTCGGTAATAAACGCGGAGTGGCCACCGGGGTTGCGCAGAACCCTCTTCAGTGTCGGGATAGTCGAGATGATGGCCTCTTGAGTCGCCGACGAAATCGTCTGGTCCTTCTCACATAATATGTAGTACGCCGGCACCGTCAGCTCCTCCACTCCAACAGACGCAGGTCCACACAGCGCCGCCTCGGACTGCGGCAGTAGCGTGGCCATGAGCTTATCTGCGTCTTCGTCTGCCATGTCAGGGCCGTAGAAGGCCGCGCGAGCCTTGGGGTTGGGCGTCACCAGGCCGTCGGCGATATCGACGATGTCTAGCCCGGGCGGCAGGACGCTGAGCGCGCTGGCACCCTTCTTTGGGGGCATGTTCGCCGTGACGTAGACGACGGCTCGGATTCCACCCTTCTTCCCCTGGGCCTTTCTCTCTGCGACCGAGTAGCCCTGCGCGGCAATGGTCAGAGGCGTACCGCCCGCCGAGTGAGCCAGAGCTAGGAACTCCATCCCCTGGTCCAGGTACGGGTCCAGCTCCGCCTGGATGTTGCGGGCATCATCGTCAACTGTCACCTTGGGGTCCGTTCCCACGCTGGGATGCCGGACGGCGATGATGGGCGAGAACCCAGCGGCTTCGAGGCGCGCCTTGGGAAGGTCGAAGCAAGAGGGTAGGTGAAAGCCGCCGTGGGCAAAGAGAATGCCCAGCGGCCTCAAAGATTTGGCTGTAGACATTGTTCAACCTGCTCGTTTGCTCGCGTCTGCAGTGGTCAAAATGCCGGATAATAGAGTCGAGGTTTGGGATAATACAGTGAGCTTTGCTGGGAGCGAGCTCTGGTGAGAGGTAACAGAACACAGAGAACAAGCAAGATGTGCTGAATGCGAGAGGAGGCGAGAACTCAGAACTCCCAGAGGCCAGTTTATGAGGATTTCCAACTCGCCAATAGTCGGCATTCTGTTTAATGCAACTAGTTGTCACTGATGGATACCGGGATCCAATTCCACTGTAACTTCCAGTCTCCTTGCTCAGCGTTCTAGTGGTAGTAGTACCACTAGAAGCGGAGAATTTTTCGAGAGAAATCGTTGCAGAGAGGCTGAAGGCATGGGTATAGTCGAACAGACTGGGGCCGGGGCTCCACGAACGCGTTGCCTGGGCTATCAGCGGTCTACGAAGAAGACGATAGATACTAGTTAGTATGTAGCAACTGCAGTACTTACTCCATACTGTTAGAACTAATCTTCGTTGACGGTTGGAGTGGAGGCTCACGGCATCGTTCAAGGCTCATCCTCAAAGCGAGCGGTAGTCCAACTAACTAAACAAGGACCAGGGTTAACAACCAGCAGTCTGCCGAGAAGGATTTACTACTCGCAATGTCTGTACGGCCAGACGGACAACGTCAAATAATAGCAAGATCGGCGGTGGGACGAGTTTCGAGTCATGTTACATGGCTCCCTTTCTTCAGGTGGAGGAGCTCCCCTTCGCTTGTCGTCTTCACATGTATTTGATCGCTTGCGTTTCGATAGGGAGCATCCTGCAAAGAATGGTTTACTGTGTATATAGTCAAGATGGAACTCACAATTGCGTTCCTAGGCTTTCACAGCCATCTTGCTCCCCCGTAGCAGATTCATGATCGACTACTCAGTCCACGACTATGGATGACGTTACATATTACTCCAGCAGTAATGTATCTGCCATTCTGCTTGCACCACATGTCGTCTTCAGTATCATCGCCACCGTTCTGGTAGGCATGCGTCTATACACCTCACGGGTTGTGACCAAGACGCCATGGTCTTTGGACGAGCAAGTCTGTGTTGTGGCGTTGGTAAGTCTTTATATCATAGTCAGCAGTGGTGATGACTTCGTTGCTAACATGATACTCCCCTAAGATCGCGAACCATTGCATGCTCATATGCGAGGCTGTGGGTGCGTGTGCTGCTTCCACCGGGGATGCTTAGGAGGCATCGCTAACTAGCAATATAGCTGTGCCCTTTGGCCTTGGAACCGACATGATCACCATTGCAACATTACCCGGAGGCGTACCTGCATTTCTGAAGGTTAGTGAACCCATCTTCAACTCACCAAGGAGCCACCACTACCGCGTGGAGCGAACCTCGTACTGATGGCCATTGTAGTGCATCATGGCAATCGAAGTTGCATATGGCACCGCGTGCTCGCTGTCTAAGCTGGCCGTGTTGGCCATGTATTATCGCATATTCTCGGCATCGCGCATTATCCGATACGGCGTATGGGCGATTGCCGCCATGCTCGTGGGATGGGGCATTGCTGTGGTTATAGTGAGCAGTAAGTCTCCCAGCAGAACACGGGATGCTGTCCTGTCCACTCCCTCTCTACTCTCGGATCTTGGGCGGTCATTGACCCTGCATCTAGTCTGCTCTTGCGACCCGATCGCCGGATTCTGGAACCCAGCTGTAGCCAAGAGCTGCATCGACTCGAGCAAGTTCTACATCGGCATCACGATCCCCAACATCTCCTTCGACGTCCTTACGGTTATCCTTCCGATCCACGAGGTGTGGCGGCTGCAAATGGGCAGGGAGAAGAAGATGGCCATTACCGGCGTCTTCCTCCTTGGTGGAAGGTATGAAGACTACCCAGGACAGGCTGGAGGAGCTTGATTCAGGGGACAACTTTGCTAACGACACTGCGCTCCAGCGTCGTGCTCGCCTCTGTAGCCCGCCTCGTTCTCTTCTGCATCTACCTCCCCGGCGCCGGTGCTAGCGGAAACAACATCAGCCAGACCGTTGTCATCCCCCACGCAGCTTCAGCCATCGAGACCTGCCTTGCCATTGTTGGAGCCTGTCTCCCGCCATGTGCGCCGCTCTTCCGACGGTTCCTGGGCGGCGTGGCCACGGCCGTGAGCGGGGGTCGAGCGTCGGCCAATACGGGCGATAAGTCGTCCAAGAATCTGAATACTCTTATCACTATTGGAAAGATGTCCAACCGAGGTGGCCCTGGTAACAAGTGGTCCCAAGAGCGTGATGTCGACGGGTCCTTTGAGCGACTTGAAGACGGGAGCTTTCAGGGCTCAACTGACGACCTGTACGTGGAAGATCATGGCATGAGGAACGACCGCACATCCCAGTCCAGAGGCGGTATTCGTGTCGAGCGCTGCGTTGAAGTTGAGCGAGGAAGTGGTGTCGCCGCTGATGCTCCTGTGTGGGAGACTGCTACCAATATACCCTTGAAAGATATGTCGGCTCGTCAGAGGGGAAGTCATCGATAAACCAAGAGGCTATTACTCGAACATACATCTCCGAAAACTTCTCATGCTCTAACTAACTAGTTAGAACATGCTCACACACTCAAGGGTTGGCAGATAATGGTGATGCTGAGTGAATGCCTAGAGGAATCCTTGCGAGACATTTTCTCGAGGAGAGCCAGACACAGACACGCCTAGCAAGCTCAGGTTCCCTAATGATGACGGATATAAATAACGAGTTCCGTGAAATGCTTTGACTTTGGTCTTTGGATAAGATTTGGGTCGTTGTCAAGGAGATGATCAGAGTCAACAAGGCAACGGTCGGTCCTAGCCTTGTTGGGGATACTGCCACAGTCTTTGGCTTTGAGTCAAGACAAGAGGCAAGACAAATTAGTGAAAGCTTTTGAACCGAGTCAAGAAATACATATTAACTACTGTACAACTTGTTGAATACCAGTACGGAGTACTCCGTAGAATGTCCCTGTACCGTCAGCCACAGTGGCTGGCATGATATTTAAGAGTTGGCGCGCTAATTAGGCAGTTGATCCGATCTGCGACAGTGGGGGGGATGTCGCGTTTTATCTCCGGAAGCGCCACGATCTTCGCCAAGTCAATGCTTGTCAGTTGTGGTTATGTATGGTACGGAGTAACTTACTCCGTAGAGATGTATCTTTTGAGAACTTGGCGATGATGGAGAGGGGCCACTGCTAACCCTGTGTGATTGGAGTTGGCATTGTCCTGGTTGGGCAGTACATACGTTAACTTGTTAAGTGACGTGAGGGATCATCACGAGTGAGCTGGTGCCACAGCAACAACCGTTCAAATCAGGTTTCATTGAGATAAACGAATTCTGCAAAGAATATTTGTATAATTAGCTAGAGTACATGACAGGAACTAACTTGGACGCTCTTTTGCGAAATGAAACAACCATGTTTATAGTCATCTCAGCAGTCAAGCTGACCACGTAGTTACTAACTAACTAGGTAACTAATTAACATAACTACTCCATAGTCGCACATCAGATTTGCTTACTCTGCCGAGTCAGCCTTAGGGACGCTGATGCTGCCTTACCAGTCCCCCAAAGCGAAATGTGCTAATTTGGATGCTGACCACGGGAGTTCGGTCCCTGCTCAATCGTGAAGGCTCTCCTCTCGGATAATTGATCTACGTTACCTGGGCTGTCAACGACACTCAAGCTGCCTACCATCTCCACTCAGCCTCAACCTGCGCTCGTGCCCTCCGAGGCCTATCTCATCGTCACCAAACCCCTTGCCCTGATCTTCTACTCTAGCCTCTCTATTCCGTACTAGTTAGTTACAATCTGACCCTCAGCTTCCGTTCGAGTTACAGCCAACACGTACCCCACCTCCGCCTTGGCGACCGTCGAGCCACACTGCCCGCACCCGAAACCCGTACTCTTGGGAACCTAGCCTAGGACACCTGCTGCTGCTGCTGCTGCTGTTGCGCCCGCCGCCGCCGCCGCATCCCGCAAAGCTCTCCATCGCGAGAATTCCATGGACCGCCGCGTCGCCGACTCGGATAGTACCTGAACAGGCCCTGGCAGCCGGCTCTGGCGTAGCCCGACGATCTCGTTGCCCTCGGGGCTCAGCGCTCTCCCGCTCCGCAACCGCTCCCGCTTCGTCGCCGTCATCCCCCCCCCCCACCTATTCACGCGGTAGACACCGCCCGCTCAATCCTCAATGCCTCCAAGCCTAGCACTCCAACAAAACAACACCATCATGTCGGCTCCCGCGAACGTGAGGGTCTCGGGCCCTCCGAACAGCAGCTTCCTCGTGGGCTATCCCGGCATCTCGGCGACCCTCGTACGTCCGCCTGCTTACCTCGTATCCTCGTCGCCTGCTCTCCCGCTGACATGTCCAACCTCTTTCTAGCCGCGCATCGAAGGAAAGGTCGAAATCCGCCCGGGTCAGGGCGTCTCCATGCCCGTCCCCGTCTCCCTCGTTCGAATAAGTCTCCAACGCCGAGAGACCATCCACCCCGACGCCGACAGCATCACGAAACGACATCTCGGCGCTCCTCGAAGAGAGACGACAGATGTCGTTGGCAAAGAGCAGCTGCTTTTCCGCTGCGCATCGGGAAAGGAGGCTGAGAAGATCATCGCCATGGATCTACCGTTCGTCCTCTTTATCCCCTACGGTCGCGGCGGAGAAGAGACAAACCGACGCATTCCTCCAGCGTCGCTGCAGCTTCCCAGTCGGACCGCCGAAACATACTACGAGCTCGTCGTCACCGTCCAGCAAGGTCACAGCAACCAGTACAAATATAGTTTCCCGATACCATTACAGCGCTACGATACCCTCTCCACATTTGGCATGTACAATAAGCCCGAATCGAAGCTCGTCACCAACGACAACATCGTCCACCTTGGCATCAACCTCCCACGCTGGAGCTACGGCCCCAGCGATCCCATCACAGTATATATCAAGTTATCTCCCAACCTCAATTGGCTGAGCAAGGCGAAGCGCGTGACCATTGATAAGATCACCTTGACAATCGAGGAGGAAATCACATACAACCCCGAAGGCGACGAACCCTCCAAAAAGGTCAACAAGATCTCGAGACAGGTGCAGGTAGTCAAGACAAAGATGCCCGAGGCCGGATACGCTACCAACGTCGGCCTAATATTCCCCTCCAAAGATCTGCGCGATCCAGAGGGCATCGTCAAGCGAGGAAAACCCCAATTCCCCCTCTACGAGGTCACCTCTTTTACCACCACCTCGACCCTCTATAAGATTGAATTCTATCTTAACATCAAGGTGCGTCCCTAGGCTCTTCGCCCCGCTTCTGCTAACTCGGATCTAGGTTAACCTGAGCGGCACTCGTGATGTGACCCTACGGCAACCGATCGTCATATGTCCCCTCGACCAACAAGGCTGCAAGGAAGAGATGGACGCCATCGAGCAGTCCGCCAAGGATGCCTCACACGTCGACCCCAACAACCCCATGCTTCCCGCGCGGACCATCATTCTCGCCAACGACCGCGATTCATTACGAGCCCTTGGTCTCTGCATGGTGGGCGGGCAGAAGAAGCCGTTCATTGAGTGATGAAGAATGGAATCCGAGGACAATCACAGTGTGTAATTTGCAACGCTACACCCCACGTTCATGCGACGGAAACATGCTTGCCGCGCCCGTGCGTCATCCCAACAGTGCCGCGTCGGGAGGAGAGTCTCCCGCGCCAGGACACGAGGGATGAGGTGCACGTTGATTCCGAGACTGGCACCACGCCGACAGCGCGCGCGGCGGTTTCGTGGTGGGGAGTAGAAGATGAAGTCGGTCGGGAATGGCCCGGCAGTCAAAGTATACCCAAGGGCGTTTGCATTTAGGGAGGGGGGGGTTTTGGCCAGGGCAGGATGGGGATCTTGTAATATGGGCATTGTTCATGGCGTTCCGGACGGCCGAGGGGGGCGATATAGGGCACAGGCAGTGGGCAAGTGCACGGCAGACCATGTTCTGTACATGTTGATATGTAGCGTAAGATGAATGAAGATGTAATTGATGATGAGAGGCACTCAATGTGGATGCACTTACACCGGGTTACCCTCGGTTCAAGCAAAGTGTTTATATTAAGCAGCATCGAGTCTTATTCAACAGTTTCTTTCAGATCATTTTCCCACTTGATGGCCTTTTGTTCATCGCAGCCAGGGCAATCGATATATCCAATGGACATAGTTTGTTAATAGGAATGGGAAGCTGGCGTTTGTATGTTCTATCTTCAGGCTCCTAACAGTTATCTGAGAAAGTCATATTGAACTTGTCATAAGAACTGGCTGATCACCAAGTTCCATTGGTTAGTATTTACCTCATCAGCATGCCTCTGAGAGTGGACGTGTAGTGGCTAAGTCTCGTCAAGACGTTCTATTGATGCGAACTGGCTGTATTCTCTAAGCTTATGTCAAATAAGGTATTTCATAAGGGCGTCGGATCTCAAGGAGGCAATTAGGCAAGTACTCTCACGACTGATAAAACAAATATATTATTCGCTAGTCCGTATTAAAAGGAACACTGCCATTCTGTCTATATACTACACCAGTGTTAACGAGATCGAAGTCTCGGAATGGCTATTCGAACGACCTGCCCATGCTGGGGGACCTGCGCACCTTTGCGGCATTCTTCTCAAAGATCGTGATTGCTGTTCTCGTCCATATAGATCCCGGTGTCAATGGCGAAGAGTCTATCATGAATGACTCTAACCTCCAGATGGAGCTTCATCCAGAGGCATGACTTACCCATGTATGGCGATCAGCTCCTTCAAGATCACTTCCCAATGCCTGACTGCTGTTATTATCAATAAAGCTACCAGTCTTGGTCAGGCAGTACTACTTGGCTTATATAATCATGAATTAAATGAAACCAAGAGGCACCTGAAACTGGCTTGTTTGGCTCGTTGGTGGACAACAACAGCGCCTCTCTGCCTCGCCGAGTTCAAAGACTTTCATAAACATTTGTTTAGGTACTTTTGTTCATGCCACCATGGATGTTCGGCTCGTGGTCAAATACTAAGGTATATCTACCGCAGAGTCAGCTATCCCGCTGGACAGTCGTCTGGAACCGGTCCAACTGGCTGCGATTGACACCAACAACCAATCTGCCATCTAAACACCCTTTACGCACAAGTCTATGGACTTACCCGACCTCGTATCATTTAACGTTACACAGCAAGACGCCTTAATTACAGAAAAGCCGGGTTTGATTGTGAAACCTTCGAAGCATAGCTAGCCACACAGGCGGGCAGTATTTATTAAATTATAAAATCGTAAAGTAAAGAAAGAAAACTAGTACGTGTTATACTAAGTATAATCAATACTTGCTATTAAAAATCAGATTCTAAACTATGTATTATTTACCTAGCATATAGATAACTCTACTGTATAGGTGTATTTTTGCCTACCCACCTCTTACTATCTCAAAGGCGGATGAATACGTACGCTCGTAGATAAGTATTTGCAAATACTTGAAGTCGCTGTTTCGCAGCTCTTTAACATATGCCTATTGATAAGATGAACGTTTTGGGCCTCAAAAGGTAACTATATCGAGATGACTTTTCCTCCAAGTCTCCATAATTACCCTAGTCTAGGGTGTTGATCACACCAGTTGGGGTGCCGCCTACAACAACGCATAGACTAGAGAAAGCCTTCTCAGCCTTGCATAGAATTATCTGCCAACACCACATAGTTGCTCAACGACCAATCCGCAACCAAACTACTCAGCGTCCTTCGACCATTATTGAAACTAATCTTGTAATCGCGCGACTCGGTCTACGATCTCGAAAACTGCGCACTCTCTTCAATCGCCAACATGGCCTTCGACGATGACGATAACCCCACGGCGATAGCTACACCGGTGCATGGCGCAAATGCTGCTACAGAAGACGCCGACGACGATGCGCCCGACTACAAGCTTTTCCTGTCAATGTTTGACAAGACGGGTGTGTCAAGCAAATCCATCCGCAAGGGTGAAAAGGATTTCGAGTCACATGGAACACGCGCGCAGGACAACCTTCTGGAAGCGAGTCGCAAGGTCATGGACAATGTGCTGGGCTATACGAGGATACATCGCGAAGAGACTTGGGTACGAGGATGGGTTTTCCCAGATTGGTGGGCCGATTCGGACCAAGCTGGTGAACATGAAGGTCTCTGGTTGCGGGACCGGGTCGTCATGATCGAGCACGAACGCGGGAGCTGGCAGAAGGACATTGGACGGGCGGTGCCTGGCAAGATTGAGCGGCTAGGAACCGGACGACTCTGGCTTCTGCCTGAAGAGGCCATCTTCCTCGTCGAGAGAGGGACTGTGGATCTGTGGTGGCCGAACCGACAACTGGAGGAATTGCTTCCCAGCGCCGAGGGAACCCTGCGAACCGACATGGGACCAGATGACTACGACGCCGGACTACCGCTGAGCCTCGAGGCAGCATACTCACTTTTCATCGGCCACCAAGGCGAGAGGGGAAAGACCACATTGCCCCAATACCAAGTCTTCTCACACCTAAAACGAGCAGGCTTCTACGTTCTTCGCGCGCCACCATACGAAGCACCCTCTCCGACATCCCCATCTACGTCTCTATGGCAGTGGCTATTCTCTTTCTTCAGCCCCGACGCCCCATCAAGGCAGAAGCCCTTCGGACCCCTCGTCCAGCCAGGTCTCTACCGTGCCTACCGACCCATCTACGATCAACTCGCTATCCTCCCACGGCACAAGCCGCTGCCTACGCCCCCCACAATACACCCTCCGCAAGAGCCGTACCGGGTCTTCTTCCACGTGTGGAAATCGGGCGGGACGCCGTTCTCCAAGAAGAACCCGCCGCCTCCCGACTTCCGCATTGCTGTCGTTGATGCCGGGGAGACGTGCGTGCCGACGCTGGAGGAGATCGAGGCCCTGCTGGAGTCGACCCCCTACAGCCCGCCCAGCGAGGCGTGGAAAGGCCCTGGGCGCATGTACCAGCGTCTAAAGCACGGACACCGCAACGTGCTGGTTGCGATTGTGGACCGCGGCCTCGTCAACTTCATGAGGTTCGGTGAGGGGGCGTTTGGGGAGGAGAGGCTGTTTGAGAGGTTTGACAACAGAGGCGGCCAGAGGGGCGGGAGAAAGA
>JADDON010000613.1:0-11514 GCA_017140175.1 Fusarium staphyleae | reverse complement strand
GGGGCGGTTGAGGTGGGAAAGGGGAGGGGGCGGATGCTACAATGAGGCTTCACTGCATCATTTCCATGCTGGGACAGGCCATCGCCAGTGTGTGGGCAATCCAGGTGCCTAGGTTCGGTGGATGGTGCCAAATGATTCACTGCATTCTTTCCAATATATCAGGCGGAACTGGAAGTTAGAACTGGGCTCAACCTCTTCCCCCTCACAACTTCACACCACGCACGCTACACTCCTCATCAGTAGCAGCAACAGTGAGACCGCACCACTCGCACAACCTCTCGCAAACACTCCGATCAACTCGACGAGCAAGACATCATGGCACCTCCTTCGAACTGGGACGACGCCGAGTTTCTCATGGACCTCGTTGTCGCACTCTTCACTGCTTGCCAAGCGAACAAGTCCCTTAACCCGGCCGTCAAGGATGCCGTCGGGGAGTATCTCAAGGAGCGTGGCCACTCGACCTCTTTCGATGCAGTCCGGTATGTGGTGTCTTTCTTTTCTTTCTGCGTCTCTTTACATCCTCGTCTTTCTCCTGTTATTGTGAGGCTCTATTTGGCAGAGCAAACATTGTCGGAATGCCCAGCTTGTTATATCGCATTTGTCCTCGTTTCGAATGCCTACATATGATTCACCTGTTCATATTCACATCCCCGCAACATAAGATTTAGGCTCTGCTCTGGGAACAAGTACTCTCATCTTTCATCCTCCCTTCCATCTTCTCTATCTCCTCTCCCCTCCCCTACCCTCTCCATCAACCCCTGAGCTGCATCACCATTACTTCCCTCCTCCTGTCATTCTACAAAAAGGATCATGGCCAAGCGTCAGCTCATGCAGTGGGATGCCTCAGTCCACGAGGATATCCTCATTTGCATGTTTCAGCATCTGAAGCTGAACAATCAGGAATGGAGCGAAATTATGCTGGATCTGCAGGGCATGGGATACACGTTCTCTGAGGGAGCACTTCGGTATGAGCTACTCTTGATTTGCTGTTCTCTCTAGGCTGTTTTGTGGTACTGTTTACCTACCTACAGGGTGCAGTTGTCCAGCACTGCCACTTCATTCACTGTTTGCATTCTGCCCCATCACTGCATCTTCTCTCCCCTCATCATAAACATCATCAACCCACAACATCTCTCAACCTTTGCACTTACTATACCCTTGCTTCACTTGTCTATCAACACATTACCCTCATTTCTTTATCTACATCTCCCCTTCCTCACCATAATCATGTCGGGAAAAACTAGCCGCGGTTGGGATGCTACATCCCATGAAGACCTCCTCCTCGCTTTCATGGATGAGATCAAACCCAACAAGGCCATCATCACCAGTGTGACAGAGAAGATGCGCAACAAGGGCTACACTTATTCCTACGATGCCATCAAGTACTTTCCTCGCTCCCTTTCAGCTTCCACTTCTTCTATCACTTTTCAAATTGCCCGGCACAAAGCTAACACATCGTGTCCAGCCAGCACGTCCAGAGGCTTCGCAAGAACCGTGATGTAACTGGCATCCAGAATGCCGGTGCTTCCTCTGCTACCGCTACGCCTCGCAAGACGACCCCTGCCCGCAAGCGCGCTGCTGGGGCCAAGAAAACCAAGGGAGCCGCTGCTGAAGAGGACGATGCCGAGGAAGAAAAGCTCAACCTCAAGCTCGAGTACGAAGACGGAGATGACATTGTCTCTCCCTCGCCCGCTAAGCGAGCCAGAACAACTACCCCCAAGTAAGTCCAACCCAAAGATACCTCGTCAACTGTTTCTTTTGCTAACCCTGTAACAGGCCTGAGCCCCAGGACGACGAGTCTAACTCTGGAGAAGTCTAAGCTCCCTGCTTACACTGCGGTGTCTAAGTTCCGCTTGGTAGAGCTGTGGGAATGAATGGGGATGATGATCCAGGCTGGCGGATGAAAGGCTATTAGGCCCATTGCAGAGAAAGGGGGTGGAAATACGGCGATGGGACGAGAACCATACGCATCGGAATGTAACAGACTTGCCATATGAGGCCGATACTGAGAGAATGTCTCTGCGATAAATAGAGAATCTAACCACACATGACTACTTGATCTGATGATACACTGGTGTGGCTGTTGAACAAGGTGTGAACTCGATTATGCGAGGTCTTGCTTGGCGAATCCTCTCCACCGAGAGTCGAGATTTGTTTTATTCAAATGGATGTTAAGCTAGGCATTGGCCTATTGTTCTCCATAGCATACTCTGTTGAATCTCAAGTTGTGCTCCTTATTCACTCGTCTCCTACCAGCATAGGCAGTAAACAATAGCCCATCAATACCAGCATTTCTCTCACTGGCATCACCCAAGACCAGCATCTTGGAATTTCCAGTCCTTGTGGTTCTTTTTTACACTCTACTTTCTCTCCCCCGCACACTTGATTATCTCTTTCTGCCATCTCCTCTTTCTACATCTCTCACCCAAAATCCACTACCACTGCCACTGCCACTGCCACTACTACTACTACTTCTTCATCACTCACTCACTCACTCACTCACTCAGCAACAAAAGACCATCACCAACATCATCATTCATCATGCCTGGTCCTGAGAAGAAGTGGGATGCTACCGTTGAGCGCGACCTCTGCGTCGCCATCATCATGGGCGCCCAGGACGGTGACCGCATGCGCTACAACTGGCCCAAGGTCCACGGCGCCATGGAGACTCTGGGCTACTCGTTCTCCAAAGACGCCATCTCGTAAGTATCCCTTCCTTTTCCACCCAGCTTCGAGTACTAGTCACGAACCTGACGGGGCGTCAAAACAGGCAGCACTTCAGTAAAACTATTATGAAAGAGTTCAAGGCCCGTCACGGCGATACCTTCACCGTTGGCTCTCCCACCCCGCCGCTGAAGAAGACGCCTTCTCGCAAGCGCAGCAACCCTGCCAAGAACAGCAAGAAGAAGATTGCCTCGGGGGAGGAAGACGTCGACGACGACGACGATGCTGCCGAGTCTCCCCTCGCCAAAAAGGCGAAGCGCAAGGAGGAGGATGAGAACGAGGCCGTCAAGTCCGAGGACATTGACGAGCGCAAGCGTGAGCGCAGGTATGTTCTATACATTGATAAGTCTGCCCTGGAATATGAAACTGACCAAAAGATAGTGCCACCGCTACGTACAAGGACGATGGGCTCAAGATATGGTTTACCAGTGACGAGAAGAAGTGAGGGGTTTACCACGACCACCGAAACATCTAGGACGTCTTGGGTCTATACAGACTTCGGTAGGGATGGGGAAATATGGCGCCCAATTCAACGCGATCTGGCAGACGATCATGGCTTTATAGGAGTGGAACAGAGTGCACAGAAGATAGATAATGCCATGATTAGATCGGACATTCATCGTTTCTCTCGTCGCTTCTGATCGGGTGATGTCTCATATGATATGAAAGTGAGTGATGGCTCGATGGTCAGTGGGAACTACACGTCCCACTACCAAGAGATTCGGTGCGACATAGTCATGACAGTTCACTGATAAAACTCACTGGTAAATGTTCCCATTTCCTGTCGTTGCTCGATTCGCAAACTTCCGTGCCTACCATGCTGCATACAACTGTCTCCATTTCAACCATGATAGCCGTATCCCATGCCATGCCAAACGCCACTCGAAAACCACAAAAGAGTCGCAAATTACCTCGGCCGTCGACCATCAAGTCGGTTTCCTTCGCTTGTGCCCTTTTTCTCGGGCGCCTTGGTCTTGTCGTCACCCTCGCCCTTTCTCTTGACTGCGCCTCGAAGCGTTTGGCCCTGTCCTTCGAAGTGAGGTCGGTTGGCGTTCTCCTTCTCCTGCTCCTTGTCGGCTTCCGTCTTTACGGGCTTGATCTCATATCCGAAAAACAGTTTATTGGGTGGTAGACGTAGGGCCGCCGGAGCGCCATCTCGTCTCTTGGGGAGTCCTGGAATGTCGACCGCCGGAACGGGAGTGGCAGGCTTCGGGGTTGGTGCCTTGCTGCCCTTCTTGGCTAGTTTTTGGCCCTCGCCGAGGAAGTTTGTTACGTTGCTCGTTACCGACGGGGCTATAGCGCTGTAGTTGATGGCTTGGGCCATGGTGCCTTGACTGTGCAGCAGGCCTCCGGCAGGGAGCCCACCACCACGTGTGCTTCTCGGGGTGCTCGTGCCGCTCTTGCGCTCCGGTTCGACGTAGCCAACAGGGGGAGCAAACTCTACCGACACGTCGGTCTCGATCATACTGACACCCATCTTGTCTGTCTCGGGCTTGACGTCAAGGACGGCCACTTCATAGACCTCGTCATTATATGCGAAGTTGAAGACGTCACCCTTGGTCAAGGTAGCAAAATTGCGGAAGGCCTTCTCAAGAACAGCCTTGGGATCGCTGATGTCGAGAAAGCTAACTGACTGCGGCTGCAGTTTAACCATCTTAGCTAACTCCAAGGATGTAGTCCGGATCTGAATCATATCGCCAACGTCCATGCCTAGCGTCACCATCATCTATCGCGAATTAGTGGCAGACTCTTTAACAAAGTAAAGGTAGGAGATGATGTACCCATTGAGGAATGTATGCGCGGCCCTCCTCTGCAATAAACTCCAAAACACCAGCATGCGAGTGCTTCCCTTTCTCGCCGTTGATCAACTCCATCAGCAGTGGCCACTGAACATGGAGCTTGGACACTTTGTCGAGGGCGGAAGGGGGAAGGATGATCTTGGAGCCATAGTTGAGTTCTGGTCGCTCGGCACCGGGGGCCATAATGAGAGGATAACACCGGTAGTATTCGTCGAAGCGCTGCATGATAGGTCGTCGTCCATGGCGGGCCATGTTGTAAAGATGGTCGGGGTTCCCGGCGTCAAACCCGCCGCCAAAGCCTGAATACTATACGTTGATCAGTAAGATCACACATGCGAGAAAGAATCCCTCTCGGACACGAACCATGGTGACAGCAGCTTGTTCGTATGGACGGTTGATTCGTTGATGTGGCGGGTCAAGCTGATGAATTATCAAATGGGTGGGCGGTCAACGGAGAAGTCGTGGTAGTAGTTCTCTGCGAAGATATGTATGCCCCAGTCCGAAATATCAAGGCCAACGATAGAAAAGATACGTCGTCTCGGCGTGAGCGTATGTAGAGTTGGTAAGCTCAAAGGTTGAAAGAAAGAGCTTCAAGATGCATGCTGAGGTTGTCTCAAGCACAGACAGGCTCCTGTTACGGTTACGTGGGGGCGTGTGGAGCGGCAGAGGCAGCTCTTGGATGACGCAGTTAGACATGGAGTGGAGGCATTGGATCCATTATCTTATCACCGCCTACTGTGTCACGTTAGTGGCCAGGCCACTAAATGGAGACCACTGTACCTACAATTACAGTGAGTGGTCGCCTACAGCCTAGGTACAACGAACCCCGACAAGAATTGGAGGTCCAAGCTCCGACGAGCTTCCCTTTAACATTTCCAGTTCACGTTTGCGACAGCAACAACTGTGATACATCCTATTATCCATCTCCTCCGCATCGCTAGGCGCGTACATTCAAGATATTACATCTTAAGTCTTCTTTCTAATAGCATACATGGCGTCACGATACTCGGCAGCGCGACCCAAGCGCGACGGCGAGAACTTTGCGCGCACCCACCACAACGAAGAAACGTCCGATTCAAAAAAGGTCAAATTTGATGTCCGAAACCCTTCAACCCTAGCTCCCGATGCTCGCGAGGACGATGCCATCCTTGATGCCGATGTAATTGGTGTCTCTGCAGCTACAAAGCGAGGTGCAGTCAATCTCGACGGATACGACAGTGACTCCGATAACGAGACGTTCAACGCACGCGCTGAGAATCGCAAGAGAGGCAAGGTGGACTTTTTTGAACAGCTCGATAACTACGATGCGACAAAGACTGTCTCTGGAGCTCCGGGCACTGTCTCCGACGACGATGACGACGACGATATGTTTGCGGCCGATGATGACGCCGCTGGAGAGAAGAAAGACCCCGAGGCTGGCGATTTTGACAAGAATGGTCGTAAAAAGGACAAGGTTCGCTTCCTCGAGGCTGATCAGATTGTCGGTGAGGAAAAGCACAGCACAGACAAGGGCCAAATCCGACTCGACGATGAGGAAAGCACCGATGACGAGGCAGACGTGAATCTTGCCATACAAGAGGAGGGTGTCGACGATGAGGTCGGAGCAGGAGGGCTCAAGAAGCACGCTCCCAAGGTTGAGGCATTCAACCTAAAGCAAGAGATGGAAGAGGGTCAGTTCGATCAGCAAGGCAACTACGTCCGCAAAGCTGGCGATCCTGACGCCGTTCACGACAACTGGCTGGAGGGTCTCAGCAAGAAGGAAATGAAGAAAGCTGCGGAAGCACACGAGAAACGCGAGGCGGAAGCACGCAAACAACGCCTGGAAGAGGACGAGGTTCTCGTGTCAGGGCTTCTCAAGACACTGATTCTCAATCTCGAAAAGGCCGAGACGCCGCTCGAGGCGCTGGCTCGACTTGGCAAAAAACAGACAAAGACCAAGAAGATTCCCAAGTGGAAGCTCAAGAAGATGAACAAAGGCGCCGAAGGAATGGATGTCGACGGTGGTGACAACAGCGAAGACGCAGAACAGAAACGGGTCAAGGCGTCAATCGATGCCATCACGGAAGCAGCAGACAAATTGCTGAGCCGGGACCACGAGGAAATCTACGATCAAGAGCGTGAAATGCTCGTCCGAGAATATAGCAGAGAGACAGGAGAAGATTGGGTGGAACCGGAAACTACACAGATCGACCAGGATGAGGAGGAGAAGGGGGTGGGGTCGGGGACGATGTGGGAGTTTCGATGGGTAGATGGCCGCGACGGAGACGCCAAACAAGGGCCGTATGACGGGGCGACAATGAAGGGGTGGCAGGATGCCGGATATTTCCCAGAGGGCGCGGTCGAGTTCCGAGCTGTGGAGGAGGGCCGGCAGTGGACTTTACAAGCTGGAGCTTTCGAGTGAAGACGTGACGACGGCCGGGAGGCCAGCCGAGGAACTGAACGGGCAGTAGTGCGGGCGAAGCAGGCACTGGGTGTGTCTCGGCGCCAATTCGATTTGCCGCGGACGACTTGTGATGGCAAGGTTCCAGCTTAAAAAGGTGCAACGGGTTCTGTCATTTTCCAAAGATGTACGGAGTACACCACCGACTCTCATCCGTGGGTGCTCGGCCAACCAGTGCGCATGTGTACATGCAAAAGACGAAGACGAGTAATTACTTGAGGGTGGACGATATGGAAACGCGACGAGATGCCGGCTTGTGGAACCGATGTCGCGTCGAGGAGTCGAGAACTCACTCAAGTGGACAGACGCATGGCAGAGATGTCTGCGGCCCTGTGGCTCCTGGTTTAGAGACAGGCGGTGGAAAGCAACCTTTGTGAATGGCCATGTTGGACGGCACCCTCAAGAGTGGCATCGGCATCTGCATCGGACATGCAAGCCCGGTGTGGCTTGGCAGTTGGCCGGGTCGGGTTCACGATAGTCAGTGGTTAATTGCCATGATGCATGATGGTGCCGCGGGAGGATGACGAAACGGGCCTCCAAGACGGCAGAAAGGCTGGCAGCTGGTTCCTGGGGATCCCGATGCGCGCTGGGGACGGGTAAGGCCGGGCGAGTGGGATCTTGGGAAGGAGGCTGAGAAGCCGGGGCAGCCAGTATGGAGTATTCGACGATGGAGACAACGGGGAGGTGAATGGGTGAATGGGGATCGATGGGGTCGGACGGGGAACCTGACGCCTTCTTGGGCGAGGCTTGAGCCGACCCAAACCCGTGATCCCGTGATGCTCCGGCGCGTGGAGCGGGATGCCGGGGCCGCACCCGTAGCCGAGCGGTTACCGTGGGAAAGTCGTCGGACAGCGGCCGGCGGCTAACGGGCTGAGTCGGAGGGAGCAGGGATGTTTGCGACGATGTAGGTAAGAAGTTGTATGCATGTATGTAAGTGCACGTAGCAGTAGACGACATTCGGATCAATTCTATGGGGTATTGGTAATGGCTTCGTGTTGTAGTGGTGTCTCTAGTAACATGAAAGAAGCGCCCATGTGGGTGCCTCGAAGCAGGCTATTGAAGCATCACGTTTGGGCTCAGGTGAGTGAATCCATGAGCTGATGTTCACAGCTTTCAATGCCAGGATCAAAGTCCAGATGCGGCCAGAACCAGAAGTGGAGGGATCGAGCAGAAGGGAGGATCTCGGTGAGATTGGAGAATAAGACCTTCAAGGGCCGTGCAGAGCAGCAGCTAGCCTCGTCTATGTAGAATAAGGCGACTTTTATTTTGACAGATTGCAAACGCCCCTAGGGGTCTAGCCTGGAGCAGGGTTTTGATGGCAGAGAGATAAGCAGTTGGCGATTGAATTGACTGATGAGACGATAGATGAAAGCTGAGAACGCAGTCGGTCCGTTGAGGCCCGTGGCCTATCAACGGGCCGACACAGGCCCGTCTCGGTGAGCTGTTTGTCCATGATAGATGTAATGGCTGGGTAAGGTAAGATAGGTAGGTCTGATGGCTGGGAGGTTGAGGCTTGGAGCTTGGAGCTCCTCAACAATTGAGAGGGCAATAGGGTAATCGAGTCGGTCATCCGTTTGTTCTTGACTGTCTTTCTAATATCAAGGTGTTAGTTACCTAGTCATGTAAAATTTCCATCTATTAGTTACTGTACATAGCAAGTGTCATAGCGCTACCCATTACAATATCTACAATCAGTTTCCGAGAGGGATCTTCGACCTCACCTCAGCTCACTCTAACCTGTCTTTCTCGATCTCTGACCATGGCCTGGCTACTGTATCCCACCCCCGCGACCCTGACCACGATGCCCCTCCCTGTTGCGTAAAAAGACGCAACATGGTGGTAAAGCCCGCAGCTAAAACTCGAGCGAAGATCAGGTACTAAACCGCTTAGAGCGTTACCGTTTCCGTCTTGAGGTTTCTAGCTCAATCGAGATGTGTCCGGTATAAGTGGGCAAGAGGATAAACGTAAACAGGCTAACAGGGAAATTAAGAGTCTCAGAGAAGGGCATCGAAGACGGAAGGCGATGTGAGGCGATGAGGTCAGTTTCGAGATAGATAGGAACAGCTGCAAACCGTAACTTACGACTTGTCGGCGCGGTGAGAGATGGATAGAGGTGCCCTGACCTTGCGGGAGGCGGGAAACGTACGTGCGTTTTGCGGCGGGCGTACAGCGGCCGTTGACACGGACATGGGATGATGAGATGAGATGCATACATAATTATTTCACGACGGTTGGAAAAGCACAGACGACGGCGGTGATGAAAGAATCAGGCAAGAAAGGCGAATGAATAGTTACAGGGACCAACAGAAAGCGATTGGGATTAGATGGGCATACGTAGAGATGAGGCATCGTTTGGTCGCCTGAGTGCAAGTCTCCAGAGTAACAATGTATGTTGGCGGTTACTGATGATGAAATCCCGACGAATACGTTATCGAAGAATAGCATCTGATATTACAGCATCAGGATCGTTACGGTGTGTAGCAGCAGCATGCTTGATGCTGGCCGTGGATGACAGGGGGATGGGGGATGAGAGTGAGTGAGGTGGCATGGAGGGGTAACTCAGCAGACAGGTACTTGGGTTTCTGCGGAGACCATCTCGTGTTGTGATGTACTGTACCTCTCTGGCGCATCACCCCACCAGTCAGTAACTCCAACAACTGCTAGCTCTCGTGGCGGGGTCTTTGGTCACGGATATCGCACGCCCTGAGCTGCTGTCGACGGGAGAGGAGAGGTATTATCATGGGGGATAGCATCGAGTGTAATCAATGTGAGAGAGTGAGATACTGTATTTACAGAGGTACTAACAAGTCAAGTCGTACGTACATACTAACCGCTCGCTAACAAGGCTGGATGGAGAGTTAGCCATGATGCCTCCCTCCTCTGGTGTTAGTTAGCACCTGTTCCCAGCTTCTCACTTTACAGTACTTCCATCCATTTCCCTCACACCCTCTCTCACCCGATATTGGCTCTCTCCCCTGTTCCCGTCTGCTCTGCCCCTCTCAACACAGCACACATACGTACCTAGGTAGGTAGTTAACGTTAACACACACACCCCTTCCCTGCTCCTCCGGGACGACGGGAGTAACGGGGGTGCAGACAGAGAGACAATAATGTCGTGTTGTTTCTGCTTCTCTGCCGTGGGATGATGTGGGCGAATGGCCGCAACTGATAATCCGGCAGCCGGATTTCATACTTCTACTTCTACTTCCCCTCCACCTCGAATCGCTTTTCCCTCTCTTCCTTTCTTTCTTTCCTCTCCATAACCATCACCTCTACAAAACAACCTCTTTTGTAAGTCAATCATCATCGCCTTTGCCCTCTCTAGCCTCATCCCTCGCTGCTGCTGCTGCCCCTCCATCGACACCACCATCCATCATGTCTTGTCTTCCCTGTCACCGCCACAGCCAACGGCCATCATATCATTCCCCTCTCCCTCATGTTTGGTCATCCCCTCCCGTTTCTGGGCATCTATTCGCTGCTCACCCAAATCGACGCGACAACGATACGACGACACGTCAATCTGGGTTGATGCCGGGAGAACGGGATGCCCGGGCTTAGGAGAATGGCTCTGGAATGACCTCAGCAAAAAAAATATGGGCAGAGCTCCTTCGGTCAATCCTATTGCCCCTCCTTCTCAGCCTGTGGCAACCCCAGCGTCATACCATCATATAAATTGCCCCGCCCCCTCACCTCAGCTTTGCTTTGCTTTGCTTTTTTAATTCCAAAGCATCTCACCTCTTTCACCCTGAACCAACCCTTCTTCTATCAATCCAACAACTCGTGTCTAACCTCGTCTTCCTCATAATACAGAACCACCATCCTCTCAAAAATACTCAAAATGGCTCCCATCAAGGTCGGCATCAACGGTTTCGGTCGCATTGGCCGTATCGTCTTCCGCAACGCCATTGAGCACCCCGACATCGAGGTTGTCGCTGTCAACGACCCCTTCATTGAGTCTCACTACGCCGTAAGTCTCTCCTCCAACGAGCCCATAAGCCGAGTTCATACAAAATGTTTGCCGCAACGTCGCCTGTGGGGTATTCCGGCCGTCCTATCATCATCTCTCCTACACCACAACATGATCCCACTGAAGGCTTCAAGCTAACCCTCTCGTCCAGGTCTACATGCTCAAGTACGACTCCTCTCACGGTGTCTTCAAGGGCGAGGTCGGCAACGACGGCAACGACCTTGTCGTCAACGGCAAGAAGGTCAAGTTCTACTCTGAGCGCGACCCCGCCAACATCAAGTGGAGCGAGACCGGCGCCGACTACGTCGTCGAGTCCACCGGTGTCTTCACCACCACTGAGAAGGCCAGCGCTCACTTGAAGGGCGGTGCCAAGAAGGTCATCATCTCGGCCCCCTCCGCCGATGCCCCCATGTACGTTGTCGGTGTCAACGAGCAGAAATACGATGGCTCTGCCAACGTCATCTCCAACGCTTCTTGCACCACCAACTGCCTGGCTCCCCTCGCCAAGGTCATCAACGACAAGTTCGGCATCGTTGAGGGTCTCATGACCACCGTCCACTCCTACACCGCCACCCAGAAGACCG
>JADDON010000612.1:0-49716 GCA_017140175.1 Fusarium staphyleae | reverse complement strand
CTCCCCCGCTCCGGTCGCTTTCTCACCCGCCTCCTTGATGCCATTTCTCGTCGCCCCTCAGCTTAGCAAAGTAAGCCTTGATGTCCTCTGCGCCGATGGCCTGACCGCTCTCGGCAAACTGCTGGAAGAAGGGCTTGAGGCGCTCCTTGAGGTGGTTATAGGCCATGACGCCCTCGATGGCGCGCACGCGGTCCACGTTGCGCAGGGCGCTCTCCCCGCGTTCCAGCAGGCTGCCGCTACCATGGGAGCCGCCGCCGGGCTGGGAGGCCGCTTCGGAGACGGGGGGCTCGTAGACTTCCTCCTCCTCGAGGAGCTGGGGGTGTGCGTTGAGGAGCGGGTAGCAGGCTGCGCAGTGGCAGAGGGCTTCACGGAAATTTTCGCGGAAGAAGAGAGAGAATCTGCCCTGAGGAGCCGGTGGGAGGTTATTGAGTTTGCAGGGTAGGGTTGGTGATGTTTCGACTGAGAGTGTTGTTGGCTTGTCGTTTTCATCATCGATCTGAGTCTCGCTCTTTACGCGCTTGGCTTCTGTAGTAGGCTGTGCATCATCGTCACCACCATCTGCCTTACGCTTTCGGGAAGCGTCGACAGTCTCGCTACTCGCGGTTGGCACTTCAGTCTTGGTCGAGTCCGTTGTGGCATCAGGTTCGCCTTGGGCCAGAAACACGGCCGGAAGAAAGCCAGAGGTTCCTGCGTAGCACTTGATCCAGGGATTGGAATCGACGCACTTATAGCACAGGAAACCCTCGAAAGCGTCTTCTTCGGGAAATCCTGGAGGCATAGGCACTTCATCGTCGTCTTCATCTTCCTCGGCAGCCGTCTCTAGGGCTCCATTCTGTGCAGGTTCCTGCGGCTCCTCGCTGCCTTCTAGGATCGTGGTCAAGTTATTCGCGCTCGTAGTGTCTGTAGCCGTCTTCTTCGCGGGTTTCTCCATCTTCTCGAACCAGTTAGGCCCCATGCCGACAAGACAGCCCGGATGATACCAATCCTCGCCACAGCCACCTGTTTCCTGAGTCCCGAGACCAAGACACTGGAACATGGTTCCTTTTTGTTGGAAGGGGTCATAGTCGCATTCGCAGCCGCAGAAGCGATTGCGGAAATTGTGGTTGTATTTGTTGTTGACGTCGGGCTCTTGGGAGTGAACTCCACCCCGGGTATTGGTGGTCTCGTTGAGGCGAAGAGCGCAAGGGCTTGTCGATGGGATGCGCTTCGTGCCGCAGTCGCAGGTGAAGTTTCGCTTCTGGAATATCTCGACAAGGTTGTGCTCGCCGTGACACTGGACAGAGCATGCGTAGCAAACGCCGGCGGGAGTCCAGTCATCGCTGGTCTCTGTAGGAGGGGGATTACAGGTCAAGCAGGCAAAAACGGCTTGTCGCAGTGGACCGAGTATGTTGGTGCAGGTGTCGATACTCTAAATAGAATGTAAGTAAAGCTTGGGCAGAAACGAAGGGCTTTGGAGAGCATACGTAAGGTAGAGCCTCGCGGGCATCAGCTTCAAGGGCTTCTTGGCTGCGGATGAAGCTAGAGAAGATGGTCAGCAGACAATCGGCTAGGAACGGGACATAGCTTGAAAGTTTTCACTTACTCAGCCGCAGTTTGAGATTCAATCGACGCTTGTGAATCGCCAGAGAAGCTATCTTTGCGCGCTGAAGCATCTGCGGCGGGTGCCGAAGCTGATGGAGGATCTGTCGACATGATGACGGACGGATTGGAGAAGGGTCAAGAAATAAAGAGCAGAGTCTTGGTGAAGAAATTATTGAAAAAGAAGACGAAGATGGAAATGAATGACAGATTCACCAACAGTCGATGGATGATGGAAGCGCAAAGTGACGATTGTCAACGACGTACGGAGTAGAGCTGACCCAAAACGTGAGAAGGATGATATAATAGCGCGAACATTCTGTGGCTGCTATTACAGCTCTTAGTGGCTAGATAATTCTGTCACTACGTATTAATTCTCCCCGCAAACGCAGGGAGTAAACCACTTTACGCGTGCATTTCTGATAAGCCTAGCGCAAACTGCCAATTAACGCGTGCAGTCGCGTCGTGATACGCGAAATTACTCCCTTGTCGCCTGCCTCCACTTGGTCCTATCTCGTTTCCCTTCCAACGACCAGGCTCAAATCAGCCCCTCAATCTCTGCAGTCACAAGTAATTCTTTAGCCCAAACACTCATATTCCAACGGTTATCTGGTGGGCGCAAGATAATCTATAGAGTCCTGCAAACATGAGGCAAGTTCATTCTCCTCGCCAAACTCACGCACAAGATCTCTAACCGCCCTCTAGTTCCCCGCTGCATCCATCGGCTGCACGCTCAAGTCGCAAGCGATCGCGAACTGGAGGTGATGATGCGACTTCATCCATGGGCCTGGGCTCGAGTCCTATGCCCTCGTCTCCACCAGCCGAGTTCAACATGGCCCACGGCCACGACGACGATGACGATATTGAAGAGGAGGCTCAGATCCAGGACGATCTCGACGAGATGGACGAGATGGCTGAAGACGACGTCGATCTGTTTCGGGAAGGTTTCGAGGCCGATTACCGGGATAGAGAAGGGGACCAGTACGAAGGCATTGACTTGGATGACGAGGGCGAATACGGCGACATGGAGTTGGGTGCTCGACGCCGTCTCGAAGCTCAGCTCAACCGACGAGATCTTGAAGTTGCGCGGAGGCAACGAATTCCCGCCGCTTTTCTACCTGGCGACGAAGACGATGGCGATATCGACCTGACTGCTCAGCCTCGACGTCGTCGCCACCACTACGACGAAGATCCAGATGAAATGATGGACACCGACATCATGACAGAAGAACTATCACTCGAGGCACTGGGTGATGTAAAGGCATCCAGCTTGACCGAGTGGGTATCCCAGCCTTCAGTTCAGAGGACGATCAAGCGCGAGTTCAAGGCTTTTCTCACATCGTATACCGACACATCTGGCTCCTCCGTCTACGGTAACCGAATCCGAACTCTTGGTGAGATTAACGCCGAGTCTCTTGAAGTCTCGTATGAGCATCTGTCTGAAAGCAAGGCCATCCTGGCATACTTCCTTGCCAACGCTCCCGCCGAGATGCTCAAGCTTTTTGATGAAGTCGCCATGGACGTTGTTCTCCTTCATTACCCCGACTACGAACGCATCCACTCCGAGATTCACGTTCGAGTCTTTGATCTGCCTGTTCACTACACCCTGCGACAACTCCGTCAGTCCCACCTGAACTGCCTCGTCCGAGTCAGCGGCGTCGTCACCCGACGATCAGGTGTCTTTCCCCAGCTCAAGTACGTCAAGTTTGACTGCACCAAATGCGGCGTCACTCTGGGACCTTTCCAGCAGGAGTCCAACGTCGAGGTCAAGATCACATACTGCCAAAGCTGCCAGTCCAGGGGTCCCTTTACGCTGAACTCGGAAAAGACTGTCTATCGAAACTACCAGAAGCTTACCCTGCAGGAGTCTCCCGGCACAGTCCCAGCCGGTCGACTGCCACGCTCCCGCGAGGTCATCCTTCTTTGGGACCTCATCGACAAGGCAAAGCCCGGCGAGGAAATCGAGGTTACTGGAACATACCGCAATAACTACGATGCTCAGCTCAACAACCGCAACGGCTTCCCTGTGTTTGCCACTATCCTGGAGGCCAATAATGTCGTCAAGTCTCATGACCAGCTGGCTGGTTTCCGCATGACTGAGGAGGACGAGCAACAGATTCGCAAGCTATCTCGAGACCCCAATATCGTGGACAAGATTATCAACTCCATCGCTCCTAGCATCTACGGCCACACCGACATCAAGACCGCTGTTGCGCTCTCGCTCTTCGGTGGTGTTGCCAAGGTAACAAAAGGTGCTCATCACCTTCGAGGTGACATCAACGTACTTCTCTTAGGTGACCCTGGTACCGCAAAGTCTCAGGTCCTAAAGTACGCTGAGAAGACGGCCCACAGAGCTGTGTTTGCCACGGGTCAGGGTGCGAGTGCCGTCGGTCTGACAGCCAGTGTTCGTCGTGACCCTCTTACCAGCGAATGGACTCTGGAGGGTGGTGCCCTGGTGCTGGCTGATCGAGGCACATGTCTCATTGACGAGTTCGACAAGATGAACGACCAAGATCGTACATCTATCCACGAGGCTATGGAACAGCAGACAATCTCCATATCAAAAGCTGGTATCGTGACCACCCTGCAGGCAAGATGCGGTGTCATTGCCGCTGCCAATCCCATAGGTGGCCGATACAACTCGACAATTCCCTTCTCCTCCAACGTTGAACTGACGGAGCCCATCTTGTCCCGTTTCGACATTCTATGCGTTGTGCGCGACACGGTGGAGCCCGAAGAGGACGAGCGTCTGGCTCGGTTCATTGTGGGATCGCACAGCCGCAGTCATCCCCTGAGTCAGCCCAACCAGGATTCGATGGAGGTCGAGCACGACACGCAGGCCGAGACGCAGGTGAACGACGCCACTCGCAAGCCAGAGGGCGAGATTCCTCAGGAGTTGCTGAGGAAGTACATCCTCTACGCCCGGGACCACTGCTCGCCGAAGCTATACCACATAGACGAAGACAAGATCGCACGATTGTTCGCCGACATGAGACGAGAGTCTCTTGCGACGGGTGCCTACCCCATCACAGTACGTTTTCCCTACCGTCGCTTTGTGATGACAATACACTAACAAAACTAGGTGCGTCACTTGGAAGCCATCATCCGAATCAGCGAGTCCTTCTGCCGCATGCGACTATCTGAGTACTGCTCAACGCAGGATATTGATCGGGCCATTGCGGTAACGGTCGACAGTTTCGTGGGTAGTCAAAAGGTGAGCTGCAAGAAGGCGCTGGCAAGGGCGTTTGCCAAGTACACGTTGGCACGACCAGGGACCCAGAAGAGGAGTGGCGGGAATAGCCAGGCGCGGCGGCAGACGGCAGTGGTGAGTTAATGGTACATGATAATGGTAGGGTGGACACTTTGCTTTCAGAGGAGTGAGGTTAAGGGCATGGGTACGGATATGGCGATGATGGTGTGTAACGTGTGTTTGACAAATGGGATTGGTGTTTGTGTAAATGTAGATTTGATATTCGCAAGCTGGCCGTTGTAAGTGTGGTTTAGTGCAGACGATGGCCATGATGATGACTGTATTCAGAGACACTCCTAAGTCTACAGAGAGTACTGTATATATATGAACAGACACTTTATGGTCTCCATCTTGGCTCCTTGTCTCAATACCAAGATGCCAACGATGCAGACAGTGTCAAGGTAAAAACAATCTCTCAGTTGATTGTTCACTCGTCGTATCACCATCACATTAATTCAAAGGACTTGTGGATTCATATCATAGAGGCATGTACAAGTTTTTTACCAGGTTGTGTGCCCGTAGACTGTAAGAACACTTGACCTCGTTATAACGTTCTGTATTATATATGGTCTCTCATTCCGGCACTGGAGACCAAATAGTTAATATCCGATATAATATCTCCTTATCTAGGAATATAGATTCTCTTGCTTGATTGTTTCCTCAGATTGTTTGCTAAGCCAATGACATGATATTCCAGCTCTAGAATTTCAAATAGGGACAGATGGTTTGAAAAAGCTGTGGCTGAATTCACTTGGTATATACTGGTATCACAATCTATCTAAAGTACACATAATACACAGCCTGCTCTATACCTGCACTGGCTTCGAGGCATACTTTGAGGCCTGTCGCAGGTGATCAGGAGTGCCCAGGGCCTGCATGGTCTTGCTTCCCCGTGATCTGTACGCGACCTTTTGACCACAGCTACCGCAGTAGTGGCTCAGGTCGTTGAACCAGCGGAACGCGTAGGGAGCAATCACGCCGCAGAGCGTCCCAAAGAAAAGGCCAGCCGCGAGGATACTGGTTCAGCTGTCAGCAAAGATCGCCATGGTCGAGGAGGTAGTGCTCTCACTGTGTCACCAACGTTGGGCGCCGCTTGACCTTTGTCTGTGATGCTTGTTGACAAAAGGGACAGTCGATGGTGTCGGGCTGATCCCCGAGTAGATGCAGCGGAGTTACCGTCTGGAAGCCCGGCGCCGAAGCTCGCATGGGCTGCTGCGCGTTGCTGTAGCCGCCTTGGTTCTGCGCGGGCCTGGGGGGTTGCTTTGGCGGGTTGACTGAGGGCTCGGGCGGATTATGAACGAGGTGCTTTTCGGTGCTCTCAGGGAAGTTGTTTGGGACAACCTCTGGTAGGGTATCGCGGTCGACCAGGTGCGCATTATTGCTATCGCCCTCAGGATCTGACTGAGGGTCCATCACTTGTGGCGCCTGGGCGGCATGGTCGACGGGCTCAGGCGCTTGATATTGCTGTGTGGTGGGTTGTGTTGTTGTCGTAGCCGTTGGAGGCTCGTACACTATCTTTTCCTCTGGAGGTGCTGGGTGTGAGGTATTTGGGGCAGCGGAAGTATCCATTGTTCTGTACTTGCTGATGCGACGGCAGAGACACGGTGTTGGGTGTGCGCGGTGAACTTGAGGATCTCAACTGAGAGTCGCGGTCGATGGATGTTTACAAGTTTTGAGCTGACAAGTGAAATGACGCATGGTCTGGGGAACTGTGTAGGATCGTGATCCCTGCAAAGCTGCGCCCCAACTGCTTGGGGGCTGGAGGATCTCAACCGCCACAGCCTTACACCAAAAATAATCTCGCTAGTGAACTTGAAACGTCATGAGGCTGTCTCGAGATGTGCACAGCCCCATTGACATGTCTGTGCGGATGGATCTAGTAACCACGGATATAGTGTTGCCTATTGCCTAGCAAAAGACACCTGTTAATTAGCTACATTTCTGTGTTGATAGATTCAATCAATATAACAAGGATACGCTACGTAAGTAGTATCAGTTTAAGCTCAGAGCTACTTATCTTAATTATTCAACTTACATTGATATAGGTTAAGCCCTTCTCTTCTAATACCTCTATAGATCGCTAAAGAGTATCTAAAGGTATATGCGGTATATATTGTAGAGCAGGCCTCTAGTTAAATAAGATAGAGTTATCTAAATGAAAACTCAGGTGCCTATAGAACATTAGTTCTATACTCTGAGTGTTGGCAAAGATAGTAAAGGCTAAGCCTGTGAGTGTAGACTCTAGACTGTATAGTTCTAGTATAAGACCCTGGGTTGTAGTACTGAAGGCTTAGTATAGTAATCTAGTTAATACTCTAAGAATGTAAGCAGAGAATAGAGGCACCAAAGAAGACTAAACCAGCTATAATGTATAACGATTTCCAGTGCCAGAAGATTTGAACGTGGTTGGCAACCATGGCGGACATGATTATATATTAGAAAGAATGGTGGTTATGATTTCATCGTCTCTTTCTCTATCAACTGTGCCGTCTAATTAGACTAGTTACAATTAACCCAAAAAACATCGAAGGTGGGTGCCATAGGCATCGATTTCCCTTAGCTCCACCCTCCAGACCCCAACGCAACCTAGAGCACAACATGCTTCCTACACCACCACATTGCGACTCCCCTAACAGTATCTCCTAACGACAAGGCAAGATGAGCTCGATTACACTCTCAGGCGAAGCAGGGTTGGAGTAAATATTCGTAACCTCTAGCCCAGCCTCGGCGGCAATCGCCTTGAAGTCGTCCTCGGTACGCTCACTCGATTCTCCAAAATGTCCCAACATCATCATGTCCATCGACGTAGCCGGCACAGAGGGGTTCTCCTCTGACAAGACAATTTCATTCAGCAGTACCCTGGAGTAGCCCGGCTTCAGGGCGGGCTTCAAGCTCTTGAGGATCTTGACACCATCATCGGCACTCCAGTCGTGTAGGATGGAGTGGAGGAAGTAGGCTCGTGCTCCCTCGACGGGCTGAGGGGTGAAGAAGTTGTGCGGCTGAGCCTCAAAGGCAGACGTCTCACTGACGCTGGCGATGACTTCGGGGAGATCTTGCAGGACCAGTCGACCAGGAGACGGGCAACCGTCAGCGAAGGAAGCGAGGTCGTGGCCACGGCCGCCGCCGACGTCGACGAGGAAGGTATCGCTGTTGGCCGTGTCAAAGCCCTCAACGAGACGCTCAGCAATGGGATAGAATGACCACCAGTCGGTGTTACCAGCGCGGTACACCGACATGAAAGAGCCAAAGTAGCTGACATAGGGAGGGTTGGCGACCAGCCAGTCGAAGAAGGGGAGGGATGTGCCGTGTGCATACTGATAAGGCCCATTTGTGAGCCCCGGGGGTTGGTAGCCGGACTCCCGGAAGTGATCGGGGAACTTGAGGAATGAAGCAGCAGCAGCACGCTGACAGAAGCCGATGCTGTGCTCATAGTTCTCCTCGGCGAGGGTGTTGGATAGCTCGGTGGCCTGCCAGCCCTGGGCCCTTGAGAAGCGAACGACCTTGTGAGCTACAAAGTGTCTCATGAACCGCTCCAGCAGCGGAGCAGCGATGCCCGACTTCTCGGCGAGGGTCTCGGTACTGATGCCATGCTTGGCCTCCTTGAGATGCCTAAACACCTTTGTGTTGGAGGCTACCTCTAGGGCACCTCCGAGAGAAGCCTATCCCCAGTGTAAGCCGGCCCAGCTCGCAAGCGATCAGCACGATGCACTTACGGTGGCGAACCATATCCGCTGGACAAACTCGGTGGGTGTCTCTAGCTCTGCGAGCAGCTGTCGATTCAGGTCCAGGAGTGTCTCTCGTGCGCCGACCTTGTTTCTCTCGTAGGCCGCCGTGGCAGTCTGCATGCGCTGGACGATATCAGAGGGAGCCATTTTGATGCGCGAGGAGATGGGTGAGCTCACAGGGGAGGGGGATATGGCGACTACTAGTACATATCCTCTCACCACTCGGGTCGTCCTGGGTTGTGTCCAGGCATGGGGAGCAGTTCAGCCTCGCATTTCGAACTTTGCAGCCCCGATGGGTCGACTCATGCCGGCTGCTTCATCCTGCTTCCAAGAACTGTCCACCTATCGCCGCAAAGATCCTTGAGGAAATAATGGGTTGTGGAGTTTCACGTATTCAGGCTATAAACCTGGGTGAGCTGTGTGAGATAATATCCGAGGGGACATGTTGGTAATGATACGGAGTAGACGGCTTATTGTAGTATTCTGAGGAGCTCAACCAACAACTCGTGCAGGGGATCCTTGTTACTACTACAGCGTAGTAGTTCAGCCGAGGATAAGAGTCCTCCAACCATCGCTTCGACATATCCATTAACGCTTGGCGAGCGGTTCTCAAGCCCGATTAAGATAAACCAGCGGACTCGTGGAGTCGTGTTGGTTCAAAACACCCAAATACCCACGAGGATCTACCCTTGTGCAGATACAGTATGTTGGTTCATTCGGTTGGCTCGCCTCAGGTACATACTTGTGAGAAATGGCAGAATCGCTAACCATGCCATCAAAAGTCCCCTGACCATTCGATATCTTGCATCTGCTGCAAATACGGTTCAATATAACAATGGATTATGGGATGGCTACTTCGTCCCTTCTCGAGTCTCGTTGCTGCGAGAAGGCGCTTCACTCGCTCCTCCGATTGCAATAATGGAATCCAGCGATATACCGGTCGATTCGAAGCAGACACAGCTGAGTCTGGTGACTTGGATCTTCACGGGCATGGCCATCTCAACCGTGGCAACCAAGCTCATCACGACGACATTCATCTTTCGACGGCCTGGCTGGGATGATTTGATAATACTTCTCTCCCTGGCTGGCAGCATCGTCGCCTCTGCACTTGTCCAGGCATCTGTTGACCTTGGCCTGGGTCGTCATACGCTTGCTGTTGCTGCGGAGCCCGGGGGCGCTGAAAGAATGGTCCTGACCAAGAAGATACAAGTCATCGCTTATCGTACGCCTGGAGGGAGTGCCCCGCGGTTAACGTTAGATCAGAGCTAACGAAGTTAGCATTTAACATTATGGCCTACAGTCTGCCAAATGTCGCCATCTTGATCCTCATCGAACGTCTCGCCGGCCGAACTGAGACGATATCGCGTCGCCTCCTGCGAGGCATTGTGGGAGTCCAGCTAACCCTCGCCGCCATATCCGTCGTCATCATCTTTGTCCAGTGCCAGCCAACGGCGTACTCGTGGGATCAGTCACTTGATGGCACTTGCTGGGACCCGAATGTCTTCAACTACTCTTCCTACGTCGTCAGCGCGGTCACGGCCTTTACCGACCTCGTTCTCGCCGTTATCCCGATCCATGCCTTTTGGAAACTGCAGCTTAAGACGCAAGAAAAGCTTGAGATTACCTTTATGCTAGGGTTGACGCTGCTATCGGCCATCTTCACCATTATCAAGGCAACATACCTGCACTCGTTTAACGACCGAACCGACCCTCGTAAGTGTAACGGTTTCCGTACGTGTCCCTTCACTTTAACTGACATATGTCCAGTTTACAATATCGTCACCTTGATCATCTGGGGCCTGTGAGTCGTTCCCTTGTTCCCAATATCGACAGGTGCTGACACTACTCTACTCTTCAGGGTGGAACAGAACATCGTCATTATGGCTGCTAGTGTGCCAACTCTACGGCCGCTCCTACGCCTCATCAAGGACAAGCATCCTATTCGAAGCACTGTTGGGTATATTCGTAGCGGATCCGATCAGAAAGGGCCAGAGTCGGTTTCAGAGATCCCGCTGGATAGTATGAAACTACATGTAGCTGGCGGGAGCAGGCGGAGCTACGAGCTTCATAATGCTTCGGATGATTGGAATGGTAGACAGGCCACGGCGCGATTTGAATGAAGATTTTATACCAATTAGTCCCCCAACTTAGATTCTGCGTCTATCTCTAGCTACTAACATAGCTTCGTACAGTCTTCTCCCAGCCTCACATGTAAGCCCCAGATCATTAGATATATTCAGCCTCTTTTTTCCATATCCCATCCTGGTCAATTCCAAGGGTATGCCTTCGGGATCGAGGTCATGCCATCCATCAAACCCTTGATGCTGGCAGACACGAAAATAGCCTATGGTTTTCGACGACACCGGCTCAGGGCCCTGGATGTACTCCCAGACAGAGAGTACTAGATATTTGCCCTGAATGATGTTGCAATGTGACGAGTATCTTTCACTTGTTGCATCAGGCAGGGTGGTGTCCGGCGTGAGTCTCACTTCACGGGGTCTTAATAATAGAGCCAAGTTCTTCTTCTCCTTCTCGTCTAAGCCTCCCTGATAATCAAGCCGTGTTTAAAGGCGTCAGCGCATCACGTTTGGGGGGTTTTACCTACATACATTCATAGAGTTCACGCCGCCAAAGCAGTGAAAATAGTATGAAAAGTGATTAGCTTATTTGCACTGGTGTCTCTCGTGCTTCTTTACGAGAACTATTCACGGACAGACATTCAAACAAACATAAAATCCAGTGACTGATTATATGAAAAACCCGCGCCGACTCACAGCCATTGCTTCTTGGCTTACGCGAGTGCGTAGATATATATATTAAAAGCCTTGCCGTTGCAATTGAACGAACCAGCCAGCATCAACCGGTTTGTCGCTTCAAGCATGGATTATACACAACAAGACGTCCAAAATCATAACGGGGAGTCCAACAACCATGAGGAGGCCTCGCAAGATCCCAACGATGGTACAGGATCCGGCGGTTTCACAGTGCCCAAACTAACCTTTACTCACAAATTCTCCGTCGGGCTGGTAATCGACTACCTAGCTCTCCACACAGCCCTAACAAATATCTATGGAGATAGGTTTGAAAAGTGGGAGCGCGTGGACGACGATCTGGTTATCACGGTCAACACTGGAGCGCCTATATTCCTAAAAGAATTTCTACAAGACCATGGGGTCCTGAGACGGACTCCGTAGTTGATAGCTACCTAGTCTAACTAGTTAAGAAACCAAGGTTTATAGGCCAACTAGGCTAAGACTTAGCTATTATAAGCGCGATAGACTAACTAGTTGACTGCTCTACTGTACAACTCGCTTATGAGCCCCAATATAAACGGCCGTTATAGTCGGGGACGATGCATTTCAAGATCAGATGTGTATTGCAGAGACATGTATTAATTGTAGTCCAGCATACAATATTAACTACTAACTAATTTAGTATATACTGGCAGTGAACATTTCAATGCTATACATACATAGGTAGTTTTGTGATCGATAGTTATGACAACGAACAAAGCAAGCGGTTGTTGGTGCTTACATAAAAGTCATATGGTTGGCTGTGAGACGCGACGGCACAGACGCGTTTGTTCCCCCGCCAATTATCATAGTTACGTCCAAAAGCAACGAAACCTAACTACTCCGTATAATAATGGAATTCTAACGTTAGGAGTCTTTGTCTTTGTCTTTGTTTGCGATTGTGTAACGGGCGCCCGAACAAGGTAAGTGCCTTTCTGGATTGGCAGAGGCCGTGCTCTTACAAGTCTCCTTTAGCTAACAATGGCTCCTTGTGTTACAGGAGCGAGGAGAACCGCCCATGGCCACTCCCTCCGCGATGGCACAGCCCAGCTCGCAAGGCGCTTCGTTGCCTCCAGTCCACCATAGCTACATCTATCATCCCCCACCTCTCTGTCCCGAATCCTCAAGCCCGGTCCATTCGCCGCTTCGTTCGAGCCAACCAGTTGCCGGCACCAAGAGGAAGAGGGCGGCATACAAACCCCGATCGCTGTCCCAATCATCCGTAATCAGCATTTCGTCCGACTCCGATAATGAACCCGAGTGTAGGGTTGACCATCCAGGCTTACCCACGACGAAGGAGCACCTCCCGTTGACAACCACGGACAACCAGGTGTTGGGGTCGAGCAACGACGGTCCAATGCTAATACTGCCCTACATTCCTCAAGATATGCTGATGCCAGCCTACAACCAACCTCTGTCCAACAGTGAAGCTCTGCCAGTACCTTCTTACCTTCAACCTCGGCGAAAACCACCAAACAACCAACCTCTGCCAGTACCACCCCACCTTCAAGCTCCGCCATACTTCAGACCACTGCAAGATGCCGATAACGAAGCTCTGCCAATACCCTCTTACCTTCAACCTCGGCGAAAACCACCCAACAACCAACCTCTGCCAGTACCACCTCACCTTCAAGCTCCGCCATACTTCAGACCACTGCAAGATGCCGATAACGAAGATCCGCCAATACCCTCTTACCTTCAACCTCGGCGAACACCACCCAGCAATCTACCTCTGCCGATCCCACCTCGCCTTCAAATTCCGCCGCACTCCAGACCACTGCGAGATGCACGACGAGAACCTGAACTATGCAAGGAGCAGCAGGACCTTGTCGACTTGATCTTGAGCGGACGTAATGTCTTCTATACCGGCTCAGCTGGCTGCGGCAAGTCTACCGTGCTGAAAGCTGCTGTGAAGAGGCTGAAAGAGATGGGTCGTAATGTTTACATTGCCGCACCCACTGGCCGAGCGGCGCTTCAGGTTGATGGCAGGTCGACTTGGTCCTATATGGGTTGGACCCCGGACTACCACAAACTTCCTCTTCCAGAGCTTTCCGCAAAGGGGTTCCGCAAGCATATCAGGAAGCGCCTGAAGGAAACTGATGTACTCATTATCGACGAGATCAGCATGGTAGAGAACCATCACCTGGAGCGCATGAATATCTGCATGAAAGATGTCAGGTGTTGGCAGAACAGGGCAGAAGCTCCTGCTTTCGGGGGAGTTCAGTTGATCGTGACGGGCGACTTTTGCCAGTTACCTCCTGTGAAGCCGTTTCAGTTCTGCATGCAATGCGGAACGGAGATGACTCCCGACGAAGCCGAAGATGTGTTCCACTGCCCCAAGCACGGCCCGTTCTCAGATCAAGATAAGTGGGCTTTCCAGAGCGACGCTTGGGAAGAAGCCGACTTTGTTCACGTACATTTGAAAGAGATACATCGCCAGAATGACGCGCATTTCATCAAGATGCTCCAGAAATGTCGACTTGGGGTTCCGTTCACGCCGGAAGAGACCGACACCCTAATGGACCACCCATGTGAGGTCCAAAAGGCAACCAAGATCCTCTGCACAAGACGAGAGGTCGCCCAAGTCAACATGGAAAGTTTTAACAAACTCAAGACCCCAAAGTACGAATACCGGTGTTTGGACGGCTTCGAATGGAATCAGCGCCTGCACCCACAGCTCGGGTATTACAACAACCGCCAGTATGATGGGACACTGGTAGCCTGCAAAGACCAAAGGCTGGAGCCACAAGTCACATTGCGGGGAGGCATGCTTGTGGTGCTGCAGGTAAATCTCGACATGCAAGCAGGGCTGGTCAACGGAAGTCAGGGTATCATCTGTGGCTTCGAGCGGTTCGATCCTGGAAACCTCCCAAAGGCCAAAAAGAAGAAGGCAGACAAGGGCGAGGATCCTCCACCACATCTTATCATCAACGGTGAACACGCGGAGCTCAGGGAACAGCAAGTGGCAAAGTTCACCCAAGGACAGCTGGCCAAATTCTGGCCACGGGTACAATTCCACAATGGCGTGAAGCGCACCATCCACGCCTGCTGCGTCGTCAATTCTGTCGGCGACGAGGAGCCATACTCCCTGCTGCACCGCACGCAGATTCCCCTGGTGCCTGGATGGGCTATCAGCGTCCACAAGAGCCAGGGCATGACGCTGGATCGCGTTATCGTTGATCTGTCGAGGGCGTTCGAGGCAGGCCAGGTCTACGTAGCCTTGTCGAGGGCGACAAGCCTTGGAGGCCTCAAGATTGAAGGCGATCGGGAGGGGTTATCTGTGGGAAACGGCGGGAACGCAGATGTCTCTTTGTTTCTCAAGACCAAGTTTGGAGACGATCTTCTTTTGGATCAACCTGGCTTACCTGCGGTCTCACAACCGGTTGCACAAGAGGACTCACAAGAGGACTCACAAGAGGACTCACAAAAGGATTCACATGAAGATGAACAAAAGGACTCACAAGAGAAGTCACATAAAGATGAACAAAAGCTGGAGGGCTCACAGCAGCCCAGCGCCACCAGTCCGGACGCTACATCGTCCAGCAATGGTCCAGCGGTAGCATCGAGCTATCATGAGTTCAAAGAAGGACCGGATGTGGTGGTAATAGAGTGAAGACAGACAAGTTGTATAGTGCCATGATTTCCGGACAAGGGGCCGAAGCCACTGACGCTTCAGAATGGCTGTCAAGTCCATAATATTCAAACGCGGTGGCGAAGCATCTTGTGACAATCTATGAGCAACCATTCGATCACGGTTTTTGTTGGGCCTGTCGGTAGACTGACTGTTCACTGTAGGATGACCCTTGAAGCTCCACGAGCAGTAGGCTTCATCCTTGACTTCCCCTTGAAGTCAATCCAAGACAGCCATAGGTGCCAAGCACAATACTCGCTATAACCCGAAACAAAGCCGCACCAGGAGCACCCTCCTTCCAGCAAAGATAACCGTCGGTGGAGCCGGCCAGGGAGACCAGGGTCAAGATGGTGTCCACAGATGTGAGATGACCCCGAGAGTAGAAGGTGTATATCGCGAGGCCAAACGCCGTCATGCGGGAGCCATACGCAGTAAAGGCCGTCTGAGCCTCGCGGGACGTGGCGATGCGGTCTGGCAGGCCAAACTCGCGCATGGCACGGGCAGGCTTCCAGAAGGGAAGCAGTCCTCCAAAGGTGAAGGTGGTGGCGACGAAGAGGGCCGGGATATGCCATGCGGTAAAAGGGGGGAGTGAAGTGGTCATTTTGCAGATGAGGATAGTATAGTTGACTTTGGGTGGTGTTTTGAAAGAGGTGGGTGGGTGGACGTTGAGGATAGTTATCAGACGCGACCTGGAGTTGTTAAGAAGTAAGATGACATAAGATTCCAATCTTGGTTAGACCTGTGATTACTGCTGAGCTTGGCAAAGGATGATACAAAACTGTACGGATAGTCCGATGTAGTCTAATGTAGTTTAACTAGTTGGACTATCAATCAGCGTTCATACCGGAATACTTTTCTCTCGGCTTTTGTCCATACCGATATGTCACTAGTGGGAGCGTCGATACCCTACTATGAACTCCAAACCACAATAGCTGGGGGTCTCCGTACGGCATAGCTGCTGCTACAGATGCGATTAGGCCCGAGCTTGATAATATAAAGAGGTCATCTTCCGGTGGAGGCTATATCAAACAAAGCTTTTAGTTTTTAGAGGTAGGTCTTTTTTTTTCATAGGCAGGACTTTTCGGATCTATTTAATACAGGTATAACTACGGCTTATATGACCTCTGGCATCTAGTTAAGTTAAGTTGAACTGCTGAATTTATGGTCAAGTTTTCGAGTTAAAACAAAACAATTGTGTATATAGATCGGCTCCGTACTTCATGTTGCTTTCTCATCATCTTGCTACCGCTCGTTCTCATCTTGGCGCAATCTGACTTGATTTCTACTCCGTACTCAAGCTGTCTTTAGTTAGTTAGTTATGCAATTGGCCACTATGAATTCATATAATGGGTTAGCGCCTAGTTATTGATTTGACTACTCTCCACCTACCTAGTCAGTCTATCTTTCTAGTTACACCACATGTTCAACATTGCTCCTTTATAACATGACTTTCAGTCTCCGTGAAGCAACGCAGCAGGATCTGCCTGCCATCGCTCGAATATGTGCTACTGCCTTCCATCCAGCGACAGATGCGATATCTCGACGACTGTTCCCGCTGCATCTGAAGCCGGAGGATAGCGTGGACGGCGAGGCAGCGCAGGCATGGCGGGCAGCACGGAAGTCGAGTAGCATGGGGCTGGAGCGTGCCATCATGATTGTTGCCGTGGACGATGCCTTGGATGGGGAGATTGTGGGTTTCTCGCTCTGGGAAACTCCAGAAAGCCCTGGACACGCGGTGGAGGCTGCGCCCAAGGATCCGGAACCCCCTGTGGAACTTGATCAGGAGGCCTTTGCCGAGTTGCGCTCTATTGCATCTGCCGATATAACCGAGTCGTTTGGCGAGAGGGGGACAAAAGACGTATGGCGTGAGTACTCCAACGCCGTTGTATTTGCCATGCCGTGTGTAGCTGACAGAGCCAGATTTGGATTATCTCGGGGTTAACCCACACTATCAACGGAGAGGTATTGGGAAACTGCTGTTGAATTGGGGTCTGGAGCGTGCGGCAGGTGAAGGTAGGGACTGCTATCTAATAGCAACCCCTGCTGGCCGTCCTCTCTATGCGGCGTCCGGGTTTGAGGACGTCAGGACTGTCTGGTTCTTTGGTGTTCCGCACTATTCAATGATTAATAGACGGGCTTGAAGAGTTCACTGCGTGTAGAGTACGGTGGTTTATAGAGATTAGAGAGCCGGAGATGGCCGGTTGCACTTATACTGAGCAACATGCTCTCTGCTCGATAAATTGTTTTTTTCATCTACATCACTTTTGGAAGTTTAAGGAACGACGGAGCATCTTAGGCTTTATGTTTGAGCTTTCTAGATACGAGCTATGAAAAAGGCGTAGTTATATGTAGTGATACTCTACTCGAGCTAGACTGACTGTCGTCACTCACGCCCTATCGCACCCTAGACACAACTTATATGTCACGATCTTATCAAGCACAATGTGTTCAACTGAGCGAGAGGTGATTTGTATGATGATACTACTCCCGAGCGTAGATGCTTACGGAACAGTCGCCTTATCAGGATTATTTGGCTCTTACGCACAAATTAGAGCAAATACCACTAGAACTAGGAACTTCATTCCTCTCGCGAATCCCTTCTCACTTCCTTTTCCTCCATCATTCCCCCAGGGTGTAGTTGAGCAGTTGTAGCACACAGTCTCCGCATCTCTGTGTTCAAAACCGAGGACAATACATTCGCTATTTGTCGGAATGTTTACCCATATCCATACGTGTTAAGCATGCTTTCGAGTTAACTGTCCATACAATCAGCCCTAGACCATATATACCGTATTGATGGCACCAACTTATACATACGACCATACCCATCGGAAAACTCGGGATCCCGTCCGCTCTCCCATAGATAAGCCGGTGAGGGGCGGATTAGTAGTTGGGTCGGTGACGACCAGCGAATCCCCGCTGTTGTATGTATTTTTTGGTGTAGTAACCTTTTTGCTGGTCTCCATAAATATTGTCCGTTGTTCAATAGCCGTAGGCCCGTAGCAATGAGATCAGGGTGGCAGCCAGATAGTAACGGTCTCGTGGCCTTCTGTATCTATGCACAGAGGGCTTGTGGCTTTATAAAGCCCAATAACTGTTCAGTGGCAAACGGGCAGTAGCAAATGTGCAAAGCCAGTCCTCTGAAAATGGGCATGCATCGCCTTGTTCTGTAACGTTATAACGTATATTGTCCGTTTCCAAGGCAAAGGTGCAGCAGTGGTATCGTAAACTATAAGAGCAGGCCGACACAAGGAATAATAAGGAATGGACAATATGTTAACTTATACAGGCAACCCTCGCTTTGGATGCGCATATTTCACTTGCTACCTACGTATATTAACTTACGGAATATGCTCTGAGAAATTCCCCGGAGCATGTGACAACGCGTGTGGGCAAAGACATCACATTTTCCCACCAACACCACATCAAAGACATAAAGTGCAGACAGTAACATTTCATTTCTCATTCATAACCTCGTCATGCCAACTCCGGCCATCATTCACCCCTCAACTCCAGCCGCCAATGCTCAACCCCCAGCCCACTAATCACCGCTCAACTCCAAACTCAACTAGACTAATACGTCGTCAATGCAGGCGTCTGCGGGTCTCTGGGGAACGAGAACTTGGTCTCGACGTAGACCTTTTGCATCCCGTCCTCGCGCGCCTCAAACTTGTAATACACCTTATCCAGATCCTCGAGTCTCACGCGGTGCGAGATCATCTGGCACGGGTCGATGGAGCCGTCGCGGATCATCTGAAGCAGTTCGTGCCAGTACTTGTGCACGGGCGCTTGGCCATTGCCGATCAGACGGATGCCACGCTCCATGAGAGAGCCGATGTTGAAATGGTTGGTCTGTAAGAGTCAGCTTTGTTCGAGACGAAGGGATGGGCGAGACATACGTATCCGACGTAGACACCTGTGACACCACAGCGACCGTAGTTGCGCACGCCCTCAATCATCTCATTGACAATCTCACTCGTATCCGTCTCGATGCCGAGAGACATCTCCAGCCAGTGCATCCAGCCCTTGGCATACTCACCGGCCGCACACTCAATGGCGCAGTCAGGGCCACGTCCACCGCAAAGCTCCTTGAGCCGGCTCACCACGGTCGGCTTGTTGGTCACGCCGTGCGAGAGATGCTTGTAATCAACCAGCTCGAGCTTGTCCTTGTCCTTGGCGGGCCAGTTCTCCTTGATGAAGGAGAGGCGCGGCTCCGTATCGACAAATATGACCTTGCTCGCACCCTCGAGCACGGCAAAGAGGCCGACGAATTGGCCGATGGGGCCGGCGCCGAAGACGGCGACTTCGTCTTCGGGGTACACGGCTGTGTCCTTGACGGCATTGTAAGATGTGGCAAGGACATCGGAGAGGAAGAGAGCTTGAAGAAGTCAGTGCCGGCCGCTTTGTAATGTGAAGAGAATGTATGTCTCAACTCACCCTTCTCATCGGGAACGTCGTCCGGAATCTCAAGCAGATTCACATCTCCAAGCGGAACACGCACATACTCGGCCTGTCCACCGGCAAACCCACCCGTGAAATGCGAATACCCAAACATGCCCGCCGTGCGACCTCCGTACATGGCCCTCTCGGCCGTGTTGGAGTTTGTCTTTTCACACTGCGACGACAGCTTCTGCTTGCAAAAGAAGCAATCGCCACACGCGATCTGGAAGGACGCGACATATCGCTTTCCCACCTCGATGCCCTTGACGGCCGAGCCGACCTCGTCGACGACGCCGCAGAACTCGTGGCCTAGGATGTCGCCCTCGCTGAGCTCGATGACTGTGCCGTGGAGGAGGTGGAGGTCCGAGCCGCAGACGGTGCTGCCAGTGACTTTGAGAATGACGTCTCGGTCTTCAATGATATTTGGCCTTGGGGTGTCAACTGCAAGCATCAACGGTTAGACGATCGATGTACTGGGAAAGGTTATGTGTGGTGATATGTACTCATTTTGACCTTGTTCTTGCCCATCCACGCCAGCGCCTTCATCGTGTCGCCAGCCTTTCCCGTCTCCTCGTACGAGGTCACATCCTGCGCCGTAACGGCGTTATCGCCGTGGCCAACCGC
The DNA here is from genome assembly GCA_017140175.1 of Fusarium staphyleae. Classification (NCBI taxonomy): domain Eukaryota; kingdom Fungi; phylum Ascomycota; class Sordariomycetes; order Hypocreales; family Nectriaceae; genus Fusarium; species Fusarium staphyleae. Next base: position 29,676 of record JADDON010000612.1, on the reverse strand, counting down.
CTTCTCGACTTGATATGCTGCTTGTGTAGCCATTGTCGTTAATACTCTTTGGTGTAAGTGCTTGGGCTGTGTTTTGCGAAATGGTTTCGAAGCGCAAACATATAATTCTTCTACTAACTATATATTGCAGGCTTGGGAAAAGACCCCCCCTCATTACTTCATCATTGCTTGTACCCGTCATAAGATTGTTTCGACTCGTCACAAATGACAGGGAACTTCGTGAGGTTGATGTACTGATGACGACTGTCGCCTCAACGTCATCGACTCGAATATCCGGGGATTTTTCACCGGAGCCTATCAGTGGAGCTCCCAAGGCACGAAACAAGCTCATAATCGGCATCATTAACTGATCTAGGGTTCTCTCCGATTGAATACTTTCCTATTCTGTAAAACCCATCTCGATCTATGCCACACCAAGCCGGTGCCGCTCTCTGACGGTCTCGGCCGGGATCCGCCCACTCCGCCATGCCAAGATCTACAGTACGCTTATTCCCTCTTGAAGCTGGGTTTTGGTGGGCATCTTGTTCACTCGCATGAGCTCCGCGCTCTGAGTCATGGCAGGATCTCTCCCCATGCTCGCCATAGCAATAACAGTCTCTCCCTTGCAATAGTATGCCACAAATTTGTTCTCGGCCGGGTCGCCCTCGAGAACAATGTCGTCCCATCCAGGCGTGGTGTTTCCGCAGTATCGCAGCTGTGCTCCCAAAGCCGACCAGAAGATGGGGATAAAGTGCTCAGTCGCGATCGACGGGTTGATAATGTGGTTGGCCACAATGCGACCGGCCTTTTGCGCAACATTCCAATGCTCAATGCGAACGTACTTTCCATCACCTCCAGGGCCGTGGTAGGGAAAGGTTGCGATATCACCGATGGCGTAGACGTCCTTGAGTCCAACTACAGAGTAGTTGTCGTCTGTCTTGAGAGAGCCATCGTCCTCCAGTCGAACGATCTTGTTGTCGCGAAGAAACTCAGTTGCGGGAGAAACGCCAACACCGAGGACGACGAGGTCCGCCTCCAACTTAGTGCCATCCTTGAGGCAGACGGCCCCGACCTTTGATGGGTCGGAAGTGGACGGATCAGCTTTGTCGACGCTGGCGCCCATGTAGAACTTGACTCCCTTGCCCTCCAACGCCTTCTGGAGGCCTGCGCCCACCTTTTCGCCCAGTACTCGCTCGAGGGGGACGTTCTCCATGCCGACGACCGTGACATCGTTGTCACTGCTGGCCGCAATTGCCGTCTCTATTCCGATGAATGAGGAGCCAACAACAACAATCTTCTTGCCCTTGTCACCGATCGCATTGACAATCTTTCGCGTGTCATGGACACTCCGCAAAGTAAAGATGTTTTCTAGTACCTTGAACCCTTGCAGAGGTAGTCTCTTGGGTGTTCCACCTGTTGCTAGTACGAGCTTGGTGTAAGCGACCTTTTTGCCATCGTTGGTTGCGACATAGCGGTCGGAAAAGTTGACATCGGTCACCTCGTCCTCGATCCATTCAACAGATGCGTCGTCATACCAAGCCTTGTCTCGCCAGGTCAGCTTGCTGAGGTCGGTCAAGAGCGCCTTGCTCAGCTTGGTGCGGTCAATAGGATAGTAACCTTCGTTGGAAATAACTGTCAGAGGGCCGGTATAACCCTTCTCGCGCAGACCTTCGACAACACCCAAGGTGCCTGACCCGCCTCCAACGACGACAACCTTTTCCTCCTGAGCGGCTCCAGCGGCTGCGCACTTGATCTTGGGCTTTCTTCGCGATCCCTTGACTGCGGCCTCTTCGCCAGTCAGGTACACAGCACCGTCTCGCTCTGCGACTTGGAAAACGGGGAGGTGATCAAGAGCCGGGGCATCTTCGACGTCGCCAGTCTTGGCGTTGAAGCAAGCTGCGTTGAACTAGTTAGTATATGAAGCTTCGCAATAAGCAGTGGATGTGGAAACGTACCTCCATGCCATGGGCAGGTCAAGCGACCATCGCTTGTCAAGACGCCCTTGGCGAGAGGTGCACCATAGTGAGTGCATTTTGCACCCAGTGCTTGGATCTTTCCTCCAGTGTTTAAGAGTAGAACCTTGCCATCCTCGATACCCTCGACCTCAACCTCCTGCTTGGCGCCGGGTGAGAGGGAGAGGGACGAGAGACCCTTGAGCTTGTATTCCTGGGCCATTGGTGCGCGAGTGGAGAATGATCGTACCAAGGGAACAAGTCGGGGAGTTTGAATGCGTGATGTACGAAGACTTTGGAAGATTCTAGGATACGGACGCATCAAGACGTATCAGAGTGTTAAGAGAAGAGAGGTATCCGATGCTCAGGGAACGATGCGAGCAAAGAGGGAGGACAAGTGAGAGAAGGAGAAGATGGATGAGTAACAGAACATGGCACAATCAACGGGAAGCCGATTGGCACCTATTACCTGCCCACCTACCTACCTTTCTTACAAACGTAAGAATCACCACCAACGAGCTCGGAAGCATCCATGTCTGTGATAATGTGGGGGATGACAATGAGCGGAAGCTGACTGGTCGGAGCTCTGTGTGAGCTCTTTGTATGACGACATTCGGACGTTGGAACGTACTGTACGGGCGTTGCACTACAACATCACGTCAACGTCTCACCTGCTGATAAGACATTGTGAGAGAGTGAAGACTGAGGTTCCAGTTTGATCATATCGGGTTGGATTGGGTGAATTGTGCAGAACCAGAGAGCATTATCAAAGGAGAGAGTCTGCAATCACGACCAGACACATATTATTCGCAAACACCCTACCCTAGAGCAAAGCAAGATGACAGCCATATCACGTGAGAAGTCACATGGGTAGCAGTCCATCTCAACAGGTCATGAGGTTGGTGTTTACTGTTTATTAGTTACTTTACTCCGTACGTAGTGTTGTCATTTTCCGCCAAGACCGCAACGGAGATTGCTTCCAGGCTGATGCAGAAAATAACCGACATTAGATATGCCTGCCATAAATAACTACACAGATTGCACATGAATCTTTCCGTCAAAAGCCCAGCTTATTTTGACTACGGATCTTCTGACCGTGTTATTCTCTCATAGTCCAGGATAGTGCAAGTGCGGCAGCCTTGGTTGTGCATCCAATCACAAACGCAGTTGGAATGATGCAGAACGGCCTTCACCAACCCGACACGTCGCTCCCTGCAAAGCCAACACACCATGGAATCCACCAAAGGACCCTATGCCCCTGAAAGTGCCTGGGCCTAGCGATGGAACCCCGCTGGATCCCCTGTATGAGCGCCACCTTGCAGCCTGTAGCTCGGCTTTCTGCTGTGACCGCCATGGCCTTGACCTTGCCAGCTGTGCATCGCATGGAGCATCTGGAGCATCTGGGCGACTGATGCTGAGTGCGACCTCATCTTGCGTGCTGGCTCTCTCTCTACACGTCCTCATATACTTCATCATCCCCCTAAACATTCTCTAGTAACCTGACTCACAATTCCGTTTTTTGTCGATCAGTCAATCACACCGCAAATGTTATGAAAATAAGGCCAAAGATCTGCTAATTAACTAACAAAAAGACACAACAACCCCACATTCACCCACCTGAGCTAGAGACGCGCGCCACAAACCCCCAGCACCGACAAGCCACAGATTGAATGTACACAAAGACCCTCTTTGTTTGGGCCTCAACACCACGTCCGCTTTCACCAAACCGGCCTTTTCTCGACGAGCGCGTCGTCCTCCAACCTCGTCTCGACTTGACCGGACTTGTATTCACCGGTGGCGGACAAAGAATGATCTAAACCATCTCCTCTACCTCGAATCCCTACTCCCATCCCTCTCGACAGACGGAATCGATCTACCTACGGATAGTCTATCATGTTTCCTACCACAACACCCGCCGCCTTCTTCGCCGCCTTCGCCGCCCTTTACAAGCCTTGTGTCTTGTTACGATAATCAAACCCGCCTCCAGGCCTCTCCACTCGCCCTTGCTACCGCCATCATGGAGAGGCCGGATATCCCCCGGCCGGAGCACCATGCCTCCGAATTCACCTGCTGCTGCGGCCGGATCGATTGCGCTCTCCTCAAGAGAAACTGTTCCATACTGGAGACAGTCGAAAAGGATGTCCATACTGCGGCTCAACTTGGTCAGGTAGGCACACGACTCCAATCTTAGAGCATTCCTCCCTTCATCCATCTCTTATTCGGCATCACTCCGCCTTGAGCCTATTTGAGCTGGCCTCTATGGCTCCCGTCTGAACCGCATACCAGTCGGACCACCGCCATGTTTTGCTTTCGCGGCACGCGTCAAGCACATCATCACAACCTCTACAATGAACGCTTTGCTGATTTTTCTGTTCCCGTTAATTTAGGCTTTGCTTGCCCGACACGAAGCGTACATGGCCGATGCCGAGAGGGATCGCCTCAACTTGACCTCGCGGATAGAGCGTCTGGAGATGGACAAGCAGGAGCTCGAAGCTGAGAACGCCCTAAAAATCGAGGAGAACAGAACCTTGCTCGACGAGCTCGAAATTCTAAACGGCACCGTCTCTGAGTCCGACACCAAGATCAAAACCCTCGAAGCGAGCCTCCTCTCGTCTCAGCAATCTCTTAGGAGACTTGAGGCTGCTGCTCAACGAGCCGAAGACGCAGAACGGCACCTCTGCATGCTGGAGCTTGAGCAGCAAGAGCTGTTTTCGGAGTTGAGGACCACTAAAGAAGATGCTCGCTCCCATGCTCAGCGTTTCAAGGAGGCCCAGCGTGGTATTCTGGACATGCAGGATCAGCTCGAGAGGATGGAGGACGAAGCTCGCGAGGAGCGTGAGCGCCATGCCGAGGTCATTGGCAGGATGGAGCGCCAACGAGAGGTCGACAAGCAGCTCAGCACAGCAGCTGGCCGCTTAAAAGGTGCGGCTGCGTCCAAGTCCATTCACGACCCCAAGCCTAGCAGCAACGTCGTCAACCACTTTGTGCGCGATCTCCTCCAGGACAACGCCAATCTTCAGCTGGGCATCGCCGAGCTGCGGGAGATGTTGTTGAACTCCAACGACGAGATTCAATCTTTGCGGGAGCAGCTTCTTGACCACGAGCCTGTTCCAGACAGCATGGCTTCCACTCTCAAGACAGAACTCGAGAGCTTTGCACCTCCAGAACCTTCTCGAATGTCTCAGGAGCTTCATATCCATCACCACTACCATGTGACGCCCAAGCCTGAGAACCGCAAGCTCAGGAGAAAGCGTGCAAGTCTCAACTCAAGCATCTTCACGCCTTCGACAAGCTCCGGTGCTTCAACCCCGCGATCTTCAGGCCGCTGGAGTCTGAATCCTGGCCCTGCTCTACCTGCCCTCGCTTCTATTGACACGAAGGAGCCCAACTCCGTAATATCCATGCCCAAGCAGAGGTGGTCATTGCTCTCAGAGCAGCCATCCGACTTTACCTCTGCTCCCAGTTCCCCGCGATCGAATCAGCGAAGCTCTATGTTCGATCCCAACTACGGCGACGGCGACATACCGACATCGCCTACCACAAGCTTCGATCCGATGTCACCAAGCTGGCGGGCTCACCGCAAGGGCGCGTCCGAGATCTCGGCTCTGAGTTTCCAGGCACCTTCTCTGCAACTCGACCCTGGTACTCCACCACAGTCTTATCGCCACCAGTTTGACGATGACACCATTCACGAAGAGGATGAAGGGGACTGTGACGAAGAGTTCGCTCGTACGGAGACTCCTGACCTTGGAACAACACCCTCAATAGATGAAAGATCAATGATTGAGAGCTCCGAGGACTCCAAGGACGACTTTATGCCTCGTCCTCGAATTCACCGAGCAGTCTCTCATGAATCTATCATGTCTCTTGCTGGCGGACTCGATATTCACACCCTCAAGGCCAGACCAAGTCAGCTAACTCTTCGACCCCTGGGCGGTGCTGAAGCCGTTGTGACTGGTGTCACAGCGCGACCTACCCTCTCCCGAGCACTTCCAAAACGAAGCGCCGTAGCACTTCGAGACAGCTTCGCTGGACTCCCCGCACAGAGAGCCGTGTCTACGCCTTTGAAACGATCAGCCTCGCCAAATCCTTCCGAAACCTCCCAAGGTAGCTCTGCAGCAGGCCTAGGCAAGTGGGTTGGTTGGAGGCCCTGGGGAGGCTCCGGGGCCAACACGGCACCGAAACCGGCTGAAAAGGAAGTTGAGAGGGATCCTAGACGGGCGCCGGGTATCAACCAGCCCGGCTCGATCCCTGGCTTCCAACAATACTGGGCGGCGCAACGTCGCAAGGGAGCGCCAGCCAAGGTGACGACCAATCTTGTCGACCATCAAGCCTTGGAAGAGGGCCTACAAGAGTAGAGAGATGGACCACATGCGCTATTTATCTGGATGCTCCAGCATGCGCCCCCGACACCTTTTACACCTAATTACCAACTAGATACCGGAGTTGATGTTGCGTTTCATTTGTGGCGTTTGATTCGGGATGCATAACAAGGATGCTTGGAGAGACGGAGATACCCCTGGCCACACGAGGCCGTTCCTTTGTTATTATATGAGATTAGTCGGCACTTGTGTGTTCTGCGTTCGTTATGGTGTTGTGTGGCGGTAGTTTATTATGGAATTGGGTATAAAAATTGGGTATCAAGTATAATCTAATACGGGCAAGACGAGAACATTTTGCTCTACATTTCCTAGACCGTTATTCACGCCAGTGATATTAAGCTATGCTGCTGTTCAGCATAGACCAGTATGTCGTGTCTACACCCTGCAGAGCCCAGTCCTCCGATTCTGCTGTGAAGCATGGCCAGTCGGCGTCGACACAGTCGGGTGTTCCCTCAATCAGGCAACCAGGGGGTGGGTCGTCGCTTACTGGTGTATTATCCATGAAATGGGACGGATCAAGGGACCAGGAGAAGGGGGGGTCACAGGCCACGGTCCCATCTAGACTTGGCGTCGTGGTATTCGACGGCAATACACTCGTGGCTCCAGAGTCTGGAGGTGTCGGCCCGGGGTTGATATTCACAGTACCCAGAAAAGGGATGTTGAGGTGGATATTTCTCTCTGCGCGGCCGCCCGACGGTTTCTGGACAATGCAGAGAAGTTGACGGATTGTCTCGGCGGCTTCCTGACAGAGTCTATCGTTATTCACGGTGGCCATCTCTTGCAGCTTCTCCTGAGTCTTTTCTGCCAATACACGATCCTGTGCCCGCTGCGTCTCGTACCCAGGCCACCGCCAGCCGAGGTAGCCCAAGAGGAGAGACATTGCTGCGACGAGGACCGAGTAGTGGACGTGTCGGCCAGAGACGGCAGTCATGAAACAGCCGCGGGACTGGAGAAAACGGTCCAATATATCGCGGCTCGCCTGCATGCACGTCGCGCGGTTGTACTCGTAGCGCTTCTGACCGGGGTCGCGTAAGAGGTACGGCAAATGCAGTAAGATAAGCAGCAACTTTACGATGGACATATCGTCTCCGCAAGGATCATCAGAGGTGCTGCCGCAGATGGCCTTGTCCGGGAGCCTCCACCAGACGCTGTCCTTGGAGTTGGATGCCTTTTCGAGCTCGAGGTCGATGGATTGTGTGAGTATGTATGCCTCGCTGCCCGTCATGCGGTTGCGGTCTGCAATCTTGCCAGAGATTACGGCATAGACCTTTCCGAGCCTGTCGCTGGGCGTATCTAAATCGAGGGCTTCGTCCGAGGCGAACGAGTTGTCGCGCGAGCCGGTGGGGAGGCCGAGGATGAGCGAGAGAAAGCGGTCGCCGCAGTTGATGCGGAACCAGAGGACGGCAGGCGAGGGATGGCGCTTGGGATCAAAGGACGGATCGCAGGAACGCATTGGTTTGGCAGACTTGCGGTCGATCCCCATGAGCTGTGCCAGGTTGAGGGCGCGACGACTTGCAAGCCATGCCTTGCGGAGCTGGCCTGCGTCGCTTTGGTAGAAGCTTTGCAGGACGAGGCATTCGAGGCCTTCAACACAGCTCGCCAGATCGTCATCAGAGGTCACAAGCCTCCTTGCTGCGGCGACCCATTCCTCCATGGTGTCAGCCGGTGACTTTTCCAGTCTTATGCTGCCCCCGTCGAGGAACGGGGGGATCTGCTGGAGACACACGGCCAGCTGGAGGAGCCGCTTGGCGAGGAGGGCGGGATGGCTGGTGACATCTGGGACCTGAGCTAGGGCGGACAAGGGCTCGGGTTTACCCTCGAGCTGGTCCTTCTGAGAGTGAAAGGCGGCGAGGACGAATCTCGCACCGGGGCTCTGCTGGGAGATGGCGTGGAGGGTCTGCTGCGAAGGGAAGAGGGCGTGTAGCTGCACGGCGATGTGGTCGTATTCAGCGTTTCGTGAAGAGTAGCGGGCGGTCTGAGGAACAAGAGGTGGAACAGGTAGAGAGGTTAAAGGTGTCTCGGAGGGGTTTAGTGAAGAGGTGATCTGATGAGCATTGTCGGCGGCTGAAGAGTTAAAGACGTCGCTGGCCAGTTGAGTGAAGCGTTCAAAGGCTGGCTGTCCATCTGACTCGGAAGGCGATGGAATAGGGATAGTTTGCGTAGTAACGTTAGAAGCTGACGGATGGGGAGTTGACTTGTCCACGAGCTTCTCCATCAACTCCTCGAGACGTCCGACGCGTTGTGCAAGACGCTTGTCCTGTGAGGGGGCTACAGGCTCGTGGACGTATTCCTGTGAGATACATGTTGACTGGCGTTGGAGACAGCCCACGCAGACTTCATCGTCTTGGTTGTTGAATTGACACTTGATCTTGCGTCTACGGCCTGGGGGGGAGTGAGTCTCCAAGTTCATCCATGTCGCAGTTGGGATCACTGACATTCCCAGCAACTGCGTGTGCCCTTGCGGACTCTACGGCGCTTGGCGGGTGGTTCGCCCATGATGGACGTCTAGGGTGGCTGAGTTGTTTCGGCCGAACAATGGGTTGTCAAGTCACAAGAAACGGCCGGATTGACGGAGAAGATAGAGAGTCCGTCGTTGAATGATGAGGGTACGGACAGAGAATTGATACATACATACATACTGTTGGTGTTCCTGAGGGATGACGTACGGACGAAACACGGCCGAAACACGGACGAAGGACGGACGAAGCGCGGATGAATGTTTGTCCGCGTGCCTGGGGTCTGTCTGGATTAATAATTGCCCCCATCAACCCTCAGCTTCCGTGGAACGCCGTGGAGGACTACAAAGGCTAAAGGGGAGCCTGTCCCGCTTTTGTCGGAGCACCCGTGGACGGCCTATCTTGGTATAGGGCCTGATAGTCGAGAGCCGTGGAGGACTTGACGCCTCGGGATATCGGGGCCAACGAGGCTCCGGCTTCTACGCTATGTGTCGGAACGCCATGGAGCGTAGACAAGGCATGAAGTCTAATAACTGGGCGGTTGAGATCCGTGGAGCCGCAAGCGCGCCTGATGCACACAAAGCGAGCGCAAGATGGTGTATAAATGCCGACGAGAAGGGAGTTTGATGAAGATATCCTCGACAAACACAATCATATCTCTTCACTCAGCGACCATAGCATTGTCACTCAATGCAGACAGGCGTTGAAATCACACCATAGCATTTATTTATAAACAACATTCTATACTCAACACCCACGCAATGCCTTCTCCTCGTTACGGTTCCGGAAACGTGAGCCCTGAGCCCTTGGCCCAGGAGCTTCACTTCTACCCTTCTGGCAGGGTCGCTAAGAACAGGTTCCTCAAGAGCCCCATGGCCGAGACTCAGGCAAGCTGGAGCACCAAGAACGTCTCGGAGCGAGGCATCCCCCCTGATGGATTGATCGAGGTTTACAAGCGGCAAGTGGCTACATAGTGAATGCTTCGCGGGACTCGAGACTAACAGGTACATCAGATGGGGCCAAGGCAAGAATAACTTTGGTGTCATCATCACGGGCAACATTGATATTGATCCCGCGTCGATGGGCTCTCCCGGTAATACGGCGATCCCCATCAACGCTGGGTTCGAAGACGAGCGCTTCAGCCAGTTCAAGAAGCTCGCCACGGGAGCCAAGGCCGATGGCAGTCTCATCATCGGCCAGGTGAACCATCCCGGCCGACAGCTTCCCGACAAGGTCAACCCCGTAGCCATCTCAGCCTCGGATGTCCAGCTCGGTAAGTGTATCTATGCGCGTCTGGCAGACACCCTCTAACGTCTCTGCAGAGCCCAAGATGGGCATGACCTTTGCCAAGCCGCACGCTGCCACCAAGGAGGAGATCGCCAAGGTCGTCGAAGGCTTTGCCTACGCGGCCGAGTATCTAGAAAAGGCCGGCTTTGACGGTATTGAGCTTCACGCCGCCCACGGCTACCTCCTGTCGCAGTTTCTCTCGCGCACGACCAACAAGCGCACCGACGAGTACGGCCCGCAGACGATTGAGTCGCGGCTGCGAATCATCTCGGAGATTTCGCAGGCCGTCAAGGCTCGCGTGTCGCCGAGCTTCATCGTCAGCGCCAAGCTCAACAGCGTCGAGTTCCAGGACGGCGGCGTGACGCCCAAGGAGGCGGCCGAGCTGTGCGAGAAGCTCGAGTCGCTGGGCTTTGACTTTGTCGAGCTCAGCGGCGGCACCTACGAGAAGATGGCCATGTCGTGGGAGAAGGAGTCGACGCAGAAGCGCGAGGGCTTCTTCCTCCAGTGGGCAGAGACCATCACCAAGGCCCTGGGTCCTGACCACAAGATGAAGACGTACATTGCGGGTGGTATGCGATCGGTCGGCGCCATGGTTGACGCGCTCAAGGTGGTCGATGGCGTGGCCTTGGCGCGCCCTTCGACCGCGGAGCCTCAACTGCCGAGCGATATCCTCGAGGGCCGTGTCCAGGGCACGATCAAGCCGGGCGAGGCTATCGAGACCGACCTGGGCATGTCGATGGCCGTATCGGGGGCGCAGATGGCGCAGATGGCCAAGGGGTTCGAGCCGTTCGACCCCAGCGACGCGGAGGCGATGCAGGCTTTCACCAAGGATATGGGCGAGTGGTTCCAGAAGGTTGTCCAGGATGGTGATAAGATGGAGTATATCCGCGCTATCGAGTTCACGGGTGCTCAGTCTGTGTATGGCACTGCTGGGCTCAAGTCGAATTAGGTTGCGCTATGTTTGTTCTTTTAGAGGATAGAATAGACTGTAGGGGTTTCTACATAATGCATTATAGAGTCAAGAAAGCATCAGCTATTCGAAATAGTAGTCTACCGCCTTTGCCTTTGATCTGGTAATGAGGCTATAATCGTCTTGGTCATGGCTGACTTGGCATTTGGGTTGCCATTAGTACGGGGTGGTTAAGGAGTGTTTTATTGAGGAGTGGCTTATCTCCTCCATACCTTTTCACTATGGCCTTTTGATACTCCAATACACACAATCTTCAAGCGTACGCATAAGTAATGTCCTCATATAGTTTTCACTCGGTGCTCGCTCATACTGATCTTCAAGCGCGACAAGCTTGGCTAGTCCCTGATAGCGTCTGGACTCCCCTGCCTGGGATGTGGATTTGTAAGCGCTGGTTAAGGAGCCGCCTCACATTCCCATTCCGCGCCATGAGTCCGCAAGTTATTTGATGCATTCATTGATGATTGCCAAATCTGGACGTTATCTCTCGAGGTCTTTCATTCAGTTCCCCAACCCAACAGATTCAAGCATCGCCTATCGATCTTGCAAATATGACTGCAATGATGACTACTCCACCGGAAGACGCGGATCCAACGCGGTCAAATCGTCGCAAAGGCAAGTCATGGCGAGTCCCCCCGCCCCCTGAGACAAGAAGCATTCGACTAACAGAAGCAGCCTGCGACCTGTGCTTTACAAAAAAGATCAAATGCGACATGCTCAAGCCCGTCTGCTCCAACTGCGCCCTCTATCAGACGGACTGTCGGACGAGCATCATCAGGCGCAAGCCCAACCCAGCGAGGAGCAGAGTTGCACCTAGGCCGCAGCAGCAGGAAGAGTATGTGCTATTCCCGCCTTTGGGCTGGTTCATATGTACTCATACTTATATAGGAATGGCCGTGTAGATGGTCTGGAGTCTCGACTGGCTCGGATAGAAGAGCAACTTCAGCTGGTGCTCAACGCCGCCAGAGATGCTCGGCCTGCTGCCCCGACCACTACTCAACCATCACCAGATAGCCACTCTGGGACAAGTGAGACGACTGAAGGAGCATCCAACCCAGAGAATGACACGTTCTTTGACACATCGCGACCAGCGGCTCAGTCGACTTCATGGAAGTTCGACCCTGTTAATCCGAGCATATATGAGGGACCAGAACCAGACTCCTTCTACTTACCACCCTTGCCCGAGATACTCCCCATCATAGACCACTACTTTTCGACCTTTAACGCCGTCATCCCCCTCTTCAACCAGGCGGCCTTCATGAAGCTCCTCCATACCTGTTATACCCACCCCAACGCCCGCGACAGGGCGACCTGGGCTGCCGTGCAGATCGTCATGGCGCTGGGATACCGCACGCCCCAGCTCACGATAGCTGAGAACCAGACGGTGCATATCGAAAAGGCCGACCAGTGCCTGCGGAATGCCCAGACTGTCGTCTCGGAGCTTGTCACGCGCGACCAGGACCTCCTCGGCGTTCAGATCCTGCTCGGCATCGTCATGCTGTTTCAGAATAGTCGCGACCCCAAGCCTGCGAGCGTCATTATCGGCACGGCCGTGAGGCTGGCTCACAGGCTGCAGCTGCACTCCTACGAAGCAGCCGACTTCTTTCCAGCGGCCGAGGCTGAGCAGCGGTCTCGTGTCTTCTGGATTGCGTATACTCTAGACAAGGTTTGCAGCGTGCTGCTCTGCCCTTGAAGTGAGTAGCCGGCTAACTAATATCTCTAGGATATCTGTCTTCGGGCGAATACCCCGTCTTGTCAATTCGACGATGACGTGGATATCGCACTGCCTTCGCTTGCTCCCGCAGACAGCGCCGGCCTCATATGGACACAGAATGGCCAGGTTCACTTCAACTACCACAGAAGACGGGTTGAGCTTGCGTACATCCAGGGCAAAGTCTACGACCTCCTCTACTCCAACCGTGCGAGCAAGGTGAGAGGCCCTGAGCGTCAGCGACGTGTCGTGCGTCTGCAAGCCATGCTGGATCAATGGTACGAGCGCATCCCGGCCGCCTTCCACATCGACCATGTCGCTTCCACCGTCGGTCCGAGCCAGCTCGTCCAGATGTGCAAGATGCATCACGCGTTCCTGCTGGCAGAGGTCATGACCCATGGGATCTACAGCCACAATGCGGACTGGGTCAAGAGGATCAGTTCTTTTAGCCGCGCTGCTATAAGTGACTTGAAGAGCACGAATTGTGGCACCGCCAAATGCCATGACAGCCAGGCTGCTCCATTGCCAGCTGGATGGATCAAGTGTGTCCAGGTCAGTCGAGGATGCATGAAGCTCTTTCAAGAAGCGACGCCGACCGAGTGCCTCATCTGGTAAGTCCAGCGTACTCCCGTTTGCACATACGATGGCTGACAGTCCGTGTAGGCAGTGTAGCTGCTCACACTTTTCGGCTCTCATCATCATCCTCGCCAACATGGTCCTCAACCCGGGCCACGATGCAGTTCCTCTCGATCAACACATGGCCATGAGGTCATTCGACCTATTCGACAAGCTACTCCAGATCTTTGACGACGACAGCTTCCGCACGCTGCGCGACGTGGTCGGGGACCTCAGCCAGAGAGCAGACGAGGCGGTGAGAGCTTACAAGTTGGAGCTGGGCCTCGCGGGTAGAGACATCTTTGGGTCGCTCAACGTAGGCCATGAGATATCGGATGCCATGCCCGAGGTGGACTTTTTGCCGCCGAACACGGTGTTTGACGGGCTTGACGGGCCGTTTGCGCCTTTGGAGACGACGATTGACTTTGATCCGTCGATACTCGACCAACATATCGGGAACGAGTTGGGTATGCTGGACGATGCAGGGGTGGTGGATCTTTTGGGGTTTATGTCCTCATGAGCTATACGTTTATGTATCGAGAAATAGCTTGGTCAACGAACGGAATGAAGCTTGTGGTACTCTCTCTATGGTAAATATGAGGCATTCCAAATGGTCGCGTGAGAAGGAATCAACAGCATGCTGATGCTCCAAACGTCACTCGTTATCACCGACGCACATCGCCAATTGCCTCACTTCCATATTCACACTCTCACCCCACCATTGCGCACTCGACCAAGCCGAGTCTCTGGCCAGAACAAATCCAATGGACCAACAACGCGAGAACAAGATCGCCAGCGCCTCCAGGGACGCCGAACAGATCCCCATGGCAGCTGCGGCAAAGCTCAACGGCGTGCCTCGTAGCAAACATTACGCGGCCGCCAACAAGGCAGCACGCCCGCCCGCACTTCCCAGATACCCAACCAGCGGCTATCCCCAGCGCAAGAGGACGGAGTTGTCAGCTATATTCCTCGACTTACTTTCCAAGGATGAACATGGCGAGTGCTATAGTGGAAAAAACTGCGGGTGCCAAGACTGTTGGCTGATCCTTGCAAAGTACATTGCCTAGGCAGCTAGTATTAAGTCAGGCCACTTTTCATTTAGTACCTACTTACCTACAGCAACAAGCAACATACAAACAACTGTATATTCGCCGAAAAGTATCTTTGTTCTCTGGTTAATGCCTCATCATGCCTCCTCCTCCTGTCTACCACAAGAATGACCTGCATTGGTCGCCAGAGTATCGCGAGGAGGTGGAAACTAAGGGTCAAAATGTCCTGGATGATGATCATATCTTTCCCGATGACCTGGAAAACCCGCTGATTCGGGCGTGTATCATTCGTGCAATCCGCTGTGACATTGACTTTGCAAAAAGTGCCAATGTGACTCAAGCTTGCACGCAATGGCCCGAGTTTGCTCGTGCTCGCAATGCGCGCCTTATAATGAGCAACGAGTTACCTGAGCCAGAGCAGATGCCTGAATCTGACCCTTTGACTCATCCTTACTGCATCTGGTACCCGGATTTTGCAACGGAGCAAACCTATCGCCAGCTGGCACAGGCATTCCCATGGCTTCGGTATCAAGTTGGCCGCGCTTGTGCCGCCGCAGGCTATGCATTATACGACGAACTGAATCTGCTTCCCGATGTTTGCATCGCAGAAGAAGCAAGAGAGAGTAGAACTGAGGGAGGGCGGGCTATCTACGATGCTATTATGGCGGCACCGATGCGCTACGCGGTCATGAACGATCTCAAGTTGTCTATCGAGCTTGAAAACCCTCGCAGCCCAGCGTTCCTCAATGGAGATACAGACGTCAGGTGGAAACTTGACAACCGTGTCGACGTTAAAGCCATGGTTCGTCTAGGGTCTCCAGTCTCACAGCTCGCTGAGAAGTGGTTACCGAATCCTTGTATCGAGGAGGACATGCGAGTATCAAAATTGTATACATTGTACAATCCCGAGAAAGAATGGCAGAGGCGCTTAACGCGTGAAGAAACTCGTCTCTTTTACCAGCCACTGCCCCAAGACCTCCCCACCGTCAAGAAGCAAAGTCTTACTGAGATGGCAGCTTATGAGGGCAACGTGGACCGGTACTCACGACTTGCACGGCCAGAGCCGCTTGGCCGAACTCATCTCATCTGCGTAATCCGCGGAATTTATCATCATACCTCATTCGCACGTTTCTGGAGCGAGGAGATAAACACCAACTCCCCCCGTGCTCAAGCTTTAAATCGGCTTACGTTGGGCATGATTCGAAGTGCCATATCTGCAAGAAGAATCATGATAAACGACCTTCAAGAATTCACCAATGGCTGGATTGCGGGTCCCAAGCCTTTCCTTATATGGTGGCCACTCAAGCCGGATCGCACAACACTCGATGAGCTAGCAGAGATGGTTCCCGAGATGAGAGAGCAAGCTGCTATCGCGTGCATCAAGTGTGGCTATGACGAGAAGCTCTCGAGTATTAATCCAAAACCAACCCCTGCCCTTTGGCTGGCCGCTACACAAAGCCCGAATCCATTTTATCGGAAATGGCTAGAGGATCGCCTCATGGACCTCCAAATGAACCAAGACTTGATAAAGAGCGACAGGGATTTGGATGCCTCGGATGCAAGCGCACTATTGACCAACAAGGAGCCCACCACCACCACAATCCATTCGAGTCTGACTGAGGGACTGCAAAGAGCGGACAGATCGGGCTGTTATGATTCCCCTACTGGTCCCTACCTTTGTGAGACCGTCATGGTTGGCGAGGTAGACAGGCACATCTGGGTATCGGAGGAGAACTTGCGCAAGATTGAGAAATACGCCCAAGGCGTAACCGAGGATCTAGCTTCGCTTGAGGACAAGGAGCTCTGAGAATTTCTATCTCATCAACATGCCCTGAGCTCTACATTCCCCGACCCACTGATGGGCCAACGTAATGGAGAAGTTGAGGATATGGAATGACGCGGCCTTGGGTGTTGGTAGAGCCGGGAGCAGGGCCCGATTGGTCCAGGCTCTGGCAACATATCACTCGCCTGATCCTGGCATCGTCCATGGCTTGCAGATTCTCAGCCCGACAGCCAGACGCTATCGATACGCTATTGTGTGCTTCATACAACTTTCTTTTGCTCGCACCATTGAGGGAGTGGTTGATATTACGTGGCTCGAGGTGCACCACCAGGTAATGAGGGGTATGACGCTACTCGTTTTGGCTGACGTGGAATACCCTCGAGATCAGAGCGGCGGTAAAAGGAAGGCTAGCTAGATCTCATTCAAGAGTCTGGCGCAAGGGAAACTCGTGAGTGACGGTTGGGCTTGCATGACGTGGCTCAGACATCGGCTCAGATATCGGAGTCAGGCTGAAGTGAGATGGGATCGGAGGATAGTAGGAGACCAAGATCTAAGGTGATTATCAGTACAGGAGCAGGTTGGATTCTTCAAAGAGCTTTCTGGGGTTCGAGATAGGCCATGCTGAGCCAGGTCACTTGGGGCTAGAGGCACATCGCATCAGAAAGCCAACCACAAGTTAAGGACTCTGAAACCCTTGTGTAACAGCCTATCTGCAAACCCCTGCAGGGTTTTGGATTGTCTAAATACTTTCCAGTATCGACAGCTGAAGACGTTGACATGGCTGGAGCTTCAGCAAACAATGGGATCAAGTTGCGTCATACAAACGCGTGGGAATCAGTAATCAGATAAAGAACAACTCAGGTGGTTTCTTGATGGATCATGGGCCGCCCGAAACTCCTCGGGCATTATTTGACGTGGTTAGTGTCATGGTGAAATAAACCTTGGGCTTTTTTATGGTTATTTAAGCATGTCTCCGTTTCGCCCGTAGCTTCTTTTTAATACAAAGTGATGATGACATTCTTCAGCGCTATCGAACTGTGTTCTTCTCCGAACTCTTCTCTGCCACGCGCGGCCTTTGAGATTCAGGTTGGCGTGATTCCAGCCATGAAGATGTAGCAAAGAGGAAGATACCGCTACCGCAAATGTTAGCATATTGGGCATCAAGAATACGACAACGGATACGACGCACATAATAGCGGCTCGACACAGGGCAGTCGCTTTTATCAAGCGGACGCCGATGCGGCATACAGGCAGCTCCTTGATCAAATCATCGTCGTCGTCGTCGCACGAGATGTCGCTGGCTATCAGCAGGACAAGGATACTCGTGACAAAGGGACTGATGAAGATGAACCAGAACCAGGCTCGAATGGCCTTCTCTTGCCAAGCGTTGGAGCGGCTTGATCTTGAAGAGAGGGATGTGTAGATGAAGACCACCGCAATGCTAAACACCTCGAAGGTGCTGATCATGCCAGCCAGCAGCCTGACTTATCGTCAGTATTAAATCACCAGAGATTTCCAGAGGAATACCGACAGGAAGACGGGAGTCTCGAGTAGACCAATCCTTGTGAGAGGAATCCAAGACACCAACGTGCTGGCGACCCAGGGCAGAGCCAGAGCCACCGGCATGGATTTCCTGCGGATAAGCTGTCGTGTACCCATCTCAGCCGTGTCGATGGGAAAGTCGTTATCGAGCAGGGGCTGTTCCGAACAACCGTTTTCGAGACCCGGGGACTGGGCAGCTTTTAATGTGGTGTCTCGCCATATCGGCAGGATGGGTGTTGTAGCGGCAGAGGGACCCATGCTTGCTTACACGCCCGACAACCTAGTTAGATATCGTGCAGTAAGTGACCCCTGCCTGCCAATGAAGAACGATGATCTTGACTCGAGCAAGTCAAGAGAAGTAGTCAAGCCCCCAGGGTAACGTCTGTAGCTGCAGGGACCCAGGATTTTAAAGCAGAAACGGGCAGGACGCCCTGAAGCCCGGTATTCTCGATAGAGCGATTACGCGGCTTTCGCTAACGTTTAACTAACTTGACTTAGTGGTTCTGATTGAGATGAATGGGATGGGCTGGGAGATGCACGTGCGGGACGTGAGCGCCAAGGGAGAGGGCACTAACGGTCGAGAGGGACCCTGTAGATTGCAGCACATGCGAGGAGCTGGACGGGGATTGGCTTGATGCCTTTGTATTTAATTAAGAGGAGTAGCACGACGATGGAGATATATCTTGTTAGTGAGGGCTCAGCTAACTTGGATAAGTGAGGGAACAGAACGACTCCAAGCGACACGGAGAAGACGCATTCAGAGGAACACATCTGGTGTTAGTTAGGGAACCAGCGACGCCACGTTTGAAGTAAAGTACCGTAGCGACGAATGCCAATGACGCACGCTTCTCACGCGACAAGAACCAAGCTTACTCCGTACTCCGTACTCTCTGTGCCGATAGATGCGTAGCTGGTTGATGTTCAGAGTGAGTGGCCCCTATTAATTACTGAAAAGTCCCAACAGAGACAGATATCCATGGACTTGTCTAGTTACAGAAGTGCGGGTCCCACATAAGCTGACAGTTTCCAGGATGCTAACATGGTTAATTAGTTCACTCACCGTGCTCAGACTTATAAAGTCTCTTAATAGAGGTAAACAATTGATCTCTTGATAGAAATGCCTGATAGGAGAAAAAAAACACCAAGCAAGAGCACTGGGCCGGGACAGGGCTGTAGACTCATAGTTTTGGGGTATTTTCCATGTTATATATCAAGTTGTACCGAGTAGAACCCATCTTTTGTATAATTAACCCGGCAGAGGTATTTAGCCCTGTAAGGAGCGGGCTTATCCGGGTTAATCCAACGGCGACATGGGTAGTGACTGAGATGGTGGTCCGGCCGACGTATATGAGCCTGTGAGATCTCGAAACAGACGTAGGGATATGGTAAACCCCTGGACCTGGCGTAAGCGTTGAGGGTTTCGATTGCAATGAACCTTGTTATCTAGCCCAGCTGGCTTGTCTGGGTTGACGCAACGGCGACATGGGACATGGGTAGGTAGTAACTGAGATGATTCTGGCCAACGTATATTAGCCTATGGAATCTCAAAACAGACATGGGGATCTGGTAGTCCCATGGACATCGGCGTAAACGGGGGTTTCGATTGCAAGAAACCTTGTGAGTCTGGCTGTGTGCAACCGTTGGTTTTGGGAAAAAAAGAAAGACTCATGCAGGTCGAGAGACTGACTAGTTAGCTGCTGGACGACGAAGAATCCGAATGAAAGCGCTGTTCAAAAAGGTTTACGGAGTACTTCTTTATATAGTAGTTATGTTTCAACTGCACTGTCAAAGGAGAAAAGCACAGTCGACACGGAGAGACTTGCTAAAATATTGACTTCTCCCCTTACCAGGAATCATTCCCACCCAATTCAAGTCTAAAACACTCTGCTTCAAAAGTGAGCCGGGCTTTGGAAGTCACTGTGTCATATATTGAGGATGTCCGGAGAGGTAATGTACTGTTAGAAAGTCCCCTCCCCACGGCGAAACGGGTTTGCTCAAAACACAACCACAACAGATACAGATGCCGTGTTCCATTTCTAGATACTCATCCAGTCCACTCTCAACGTCTAAAAAGACTTTGGAGAGTAATTGTGGAAGACATGGTGTTGGCTGCTTGCCTCAGTATTTGGGAAGAGTCTATGGCATGGATGGTCCATTAATGCTCATATTTATTGAGTTGTGACGCTCTAATAAAGATGCGAGCGTTTGAGAAAGGGGTGTATTAGATTTACTGTTGACAAATGATGTCTTAGGGTGTCATTCTTGTTGATCAACATGCCTCGTTCTCGGTGGTATCCTCCAGTACCAAGTGGAAGGTACTGTAGTCACTGCAATATTCCTTTACAGGCTAATGGTCCCGCTTAGACACTGCTCCAGCCCTGTTACAGAGCTAAGATGGTGAGTACTTTTGCTAGCTTCAAGCCTTTCACCCGGGTTTCCGGGGCGTGTAACAGAGGACGAATGAGATCCTCTAAGCAGAAGTTATAGCATACGAGATGTTTAGGTACCCCTTCCTTATTTATTAGCCAGAGGGGTAAGTAGCATTCGCCTCTCCAGACTCCTGAATATTTCCCAATCTGGGCTATCCTCTTCCGAACCGTAGCACTTGGGTGACTCAGAATCTCGCAACGATTCTTGTGCAGGGTGTGTTTAACGTGCGTTCATCTCTTGTATCGAATGCCCCAGGTTTAACATGGATCTGCACCCCGCGCTATCCGTATACCCCAGCTCCTGCCAAGCAATCGTTGTTCTAGGCCATATATTTCCAAGATTCGAAACTCTGCTGGACAATTAGGTGAAAGGATGGGCGTGTGACTTGGTGTCTCTTAGAGCGGTACGCTTGAGTGGTACGAGGTATGTAAAAAAATGGCCGTAAAGCCTACACACAAGACTTTGAGAAATTCTAATCACTGACTGATATGGGCGTTTGTATCACAGTACGGAGTACCTGATTATACTAGATCCTTGCTCCTAGAGAATCCCTACATCGAGTTATAATCAGACGCTTCTAGTTCCGAGATCGGGGTTCGCCCTAGCCTTACGATCCACCAAAGGTTGGTTCGATTCGATTCGCCTAATGCAATCTTATCTGATCATCAGATTGCAACGTTATTCTACTCAACTAAGCACACTTAAACTTTTCCAGATAAATATGCCAAGAGTAACGGCTTTTCCCTTCTCCGCCAAAAGCCGTGACTAGTTGGTTAAGTTAAGAGCCAATCATTACCAATTCCAGCGTGCCATTTGGCTTAATAACGTTACATCCCACGACAGAACTCTCTGTTTGATTTTGTCAACACCCTCCTCGACTCATATCGGCCGAGACTATGACACAGCTACCTTGGGCGTTTGAGCATGCGTATGCTCACAACTCGTGTCAGTTTACTCTGCGTACACGTAGAGGAGAATATGTTATCCAGGTTTCCTGGCCCCTTTGCTGGAGCGAGGACCGGATCCCGCCTGAAGATGACGATGGAAAGGTCTCCACAATGTGAACAAAAGCCCTCAATCTTTCAACTGATAGCACGCTAATCCTGGTATAGCTATGTTGTTGATGGCAATGCCTACTTCTTCACAGCCACAGATGTTGTGCGCCGTCTAGAGCTGACAAACGAAACCCGGGCCGTCATTGTAGCTATTGGCTACCCCAACACGAAATCCATCTTTGACAAGCGAAGGTCTGGTGACCTTACACCACCATCGGCAGCGGGAGTATATGATGCTCCACCGGACCGTGATGGGAAACCCATGACGGATGTCACTTTTGGAGGAGCTTCGGATTTCTTGGACGTGATCCGAACTGACGTTATGAGCTACGTCGAGGACACTCTCTTCCCGAATGCCCCAGTCAAGGCCGGGCTCAAAGCTCTGTTTGGGCATTCTTATGGCGGCCTTTTCACCCTGAATGCCCTCTTCACCAAGACGGAAGCCTTTGACACTTTTATCGCGGCAAGCCCGTCAATCTGGTTCAACCACAAAAGCATTATCAGAGAGCAGGAGCCTCCATTCCACGAGGGCAAACCTCCCACTGGCCGAGCCCCGCGACTCTTGGTCATGTTTGGGGGTGCCGAGCAGGACGTGATTAGGTATCCGGGCGAATCCGACGAGAAGTTTGATCGTAGGCGGTATTGGGCGGTCAAGAGAGCTATGAAAGATAATGCGCTTGCGTTGGTGGAGCGTATGGAGAAGTCGCCCAACATACGAAATGTCTGGCACTGGGAGTTCGAGGCTGAGGATCATGGTGGTGCTGCTCCGTGTGCGCTGCAAAGAGGACTCGTGCGGTTTTTGTTGGACCAGAAGATCAACCTCTAGAGTTGTAGTTGAAAGACATGAAACTATTTACCGATTCAATATGCTTGATATGGGAGAAACTCTAGCATGCTCTTGAGTCGTGAAAGGACTGCAGTCATATTACTTTAGACATATCATCCTTAACCCCCCATCAAGCCTTCTTCGCCGGCTGGCAGATAATCCAGTTGAGATGTCCACAAGGCCACAGAAAGAGTTCCTTTCCGCTCCGCAACTCCCACCCAGTTATGTTGGCGCCAGAGCTATAAAGAAGTGCTTCAACTTCGGCCGGCTCTCGCGTACGGAGTGATGATACAATGCCGTCCCAAATCAAGACGATGGGGATGATTGGGATCAGCCAAGTGAAGACGAAAAGCGATGGAGCTCTCCATTTCAGCGCGTAGTAGGGCGCAGAGAGCATAACGCCGATCGGTAGGAGGAGATCAGCAATGAAGCTCAAGATACTGCGGTCCTGGAGCTCGAATATGGCGAATCCCTGACGTGTGTCGACTGCATCCTTCAGTATCCGCCGAGCCAAAACATCGTCAAAGTGGTGAAATGCCAGATTGAACAGTCGAAAGACCGTCCGTCCATCTTTGCAAGTAGTGAGTCTTTCAGGAGCCGAAGATGCATCCACGCTCTGACCCTCGTACGTAATATGAGGATTCTGGCTGGCGATGCGCGACCATGCGTCGATGTTTGGATGGATATCCGTCAGAACAAAATCGACTTCTTGACGGCCACGGCTACGGAGGTAAGTGTTGATGTGACACTCGACAAGGGGCGTTGGGCCTCCCGCTCCAGCGCAGAAATCAACGAATCTATGGGAAGAGATGGAGGCGTCGAGGTGCTGGATGAGTTTTGAAGCTGCAACGTGGGCGGGAGAGCGGCTGGGGATGGGTAGCTTGAGGGACCAGGTCTCAGCGAGAATGGCCTGGATCATGACTCGGAGAGACGATGGAAACCTGAGTAAGCTCATCAGCTATTTTCGATTGCGGTGCTTTTGACTCTGCAGCGTACCATGGCTGGTCGTCAATCTCAAAGAGATGCATGCGAGGTACAAGAGGTGCCATTTTCCAGGGCTGAGAGATGGGTTGAGACTGAAGGAGAAGCACAAAGACAGTCCAAACACATAGAACATATCGGCCTTATAAAGTGCCAATGATCTAAACATGTCGTTCGGGAGAACTTGGAATCTTGTCATGTCATCAGGTCAGGGGCAGATGCGCGTGTAACTGGGGCTGTGCTTAGGTGCTGTTCCAAATAGGAAAAAGGCTGCGCTTGGGGATACTACTGCTCACAACCGCACGTTGCACTCGGCTCAGCTGTTAACTAGCCATGGGTTGTTTTCACTAGACGAGACTGAAAAACAGGGAGAGGTTGATTTCGTGGCAAGATGTATATTCTATTTGCTTGATTCTGCTGCTATTTTGTCCGCAGAGAAAGCCTCAAACTCTAGCCTGCATTGCTGCCCAAGGCGAGACATGCTCTCGCGATCTTTCCTTTGTCTTTTCATGTACCATTATCCATGATCTAAAGTCCCATATCCGCCGTCTTCTCACGCCAGAAGTCCCGACCAGAGAAACATGACGACAAGCAAAGCGTGGACACCCAGATGAGCGACTGGACCCCCCAATGTCCGACCGAGCTTCCCCTGCGTCTCGATACTGTAGAGCAGCCGCACGACGGCACGATGTGTAGGCCAACAGTGCCAGAATGCGAACGACAAAGCAACAAGCCGACTGGTTCCATCGAATGGCCTCGTGAGAAACACAAATGCGATGAGATTCGTAAAGAGGATGAGACCACCGTAGCATTGTAGAATTAGCGATGCGGATGGGGTGAGGGGGAGAAGCTGAGCGGAGGGATGGAATATGAATGTGAGGCCGGCGAACGTTGAGATGATGTCGTGGATCAAGAAAGGTAGTTTGGCAGAAGAAATCATGTTGGATGTGTGAAGTATGAAACTGTAGATTTGATGTGGTGGCTAAGACCATGGAAGATACCATTTTATAGCAACATCAACAACTATCAGCCATAGCCATGCTTAGAAGTCACATATTAGGATGTTTCTTCACAGCCCCGGGGTTTCTGCACGTAGGGTTCCCTGATAATCAGCCATGACATATAGAGAGACCTTGACTCCACACGTATTCTCGCGAGCGGCACATCCTGCTGGTTGTAGGTTAGTGTCAGCTGGAAGGTAACGGGTATGCGTGAGATTCTAATATCTGACTCGAGTTTGAGTCGACAGTGCCCGAGACAAAGTGATACTAAGATATCATTGGAATATAAACCCTGCCCATCTACTTTTGCCTTATGGTGCAGTCGTTATTCCATACAACAGATGCATCCTTAGTTGAAATTACAAGGGCAGAAGCAAAGTTTCATCATATATTTCTACTCTAGTCTTTAGTCCAATGATACTGCGCTGCTGGGTGATCAGCCGGAGGCCTAGCAACACCCTTTCTACCATAGACATTCTCTCGATACGTGCCCCCCTCGACAGCATAGTCGTCCCAAAAGAGCCCCCGCTCCCTCAGCACCGGAAGAAGATCCGAGATGACCTCTTCAAAGGTTGCCGGCATGAGCGCGTACGACAGGTTGAAGCCGTCAATGTCAGCTTCGTCGACCCATCTCTCCATCTCGTCGGCTACCCGCTCCGGCGTCCCGGCAACTGTTGCTCCCAGGCCGCCGACCTTGATGTGGTTGGCAACGGTGTGCTTGGTCCACCTCGGCACGCCGGGGAGGGACTTGGACCAGGAATCGACTGCTGAGCGGATCGCATTGGACTCGACGTATCGAAGCTCCTCGTCGTCGCCGTACTTGGCGAGGTCGATGCCCGTCCAGCCTCCAAAGAGGGCCAGCGCGCCATCCTCGGAGCCGTAGCTGACGTAGTCTCGATACTTGGCGTCTGCCTCCTCCTGGGTCTTGCCGAGGATGGCGCAGAACATGGCCAGGAACTTGATCGACTGGGGGTCACGGTGGAACTGCTCCTTTGCCAGCGTGCGGATCTCGGCCACGTTCTTGGCCACGACCGCGGGACTGTGGCCGGCAACGAAGATCGCCTCGGCGTGCTTGGCGGCAAAGTTCTTGCCGGCCTTGGATGTTCCAGCTTGTAGGATGAGGGGAGTGCGCTGTGGCGATGGTTGGCAGATGTGCGGTCCTGGGACGTTGTAGTATTTTCCCTTGTGGTTGATGAGCCGGACCAGCGAGGGATCTGTGTAGACTCCCCTTTCACGGTCTAACTTGACTGCATCATCGCGCCATGATGATTGCCTGTGTGATCGATTAGACACAGGGTTTCAAGTCTGTACAGGGGCTTGTTACTGAAGTGCTTACCAGAGCTTGTACGTAACGTCGACGTACTCTTCGGCGATTGCATATCTCTCATCGTGACTGGGCTGCTCCGTATGGCCCAGATTCCTCGCTGCCGAGTCGAGATAGCCGGTCACAATGTTCCAGCCAAGACGACCGCCGGTAAGATGATCGACGGTGCTGAGACGTCGGGCGAGATGGTACGGCTGCTCGTACGTGGTCGCAACAGTCACGCCGAATCCAATGCTCTTGGTGGCAGCAGCCATGGCGGGGACAGTAGCAAGGGGCTCATTGACGGGCCACTGGGCGCCCGAGATGATGGCAGGGTCGGGGTTTTGAGGCCCTTTGTAAACATCATAGGATCCCTTGTGGTATTAGCTAGAAGCTTAACTATAAAGGAGTCGGGGTTTAGGTCGAGCCTCGACATACAAGGACGTCGGCGATGAAGATGCCGTGAAACTTGCCCTTTTCCAGCAGCTGCGCCAGCTTGACCCAGTGATTGATGCTGTTAAAATCCCACGAGCGGTCTTGGGGATGTCGCCAGAGGCCGGGTGACTGATGACCGCTGCAGGACTCTACGAAGGCATTGATGATGAGTTGTTTCTTTGGCTTGGTCGCCGTCTCATTTGTGTCAGTCATGCTGTGTTGATTGAGACCTCTGCCTTGATGTGACATAAATGGTGAGCAGTTGCGTCGGGAGATGCAGCCAGTATTGGAATCTCGACTAACAAGATAGTTATCGCAGTTTGCTGATCATTTGATAAGCTACTGTATATCAAGGGCGATTGCGCAATTGAGGGGAAAGTCATGGATGATCGGGTCTAACGTTAGATAAGTTGCATC
Source organism: Fusarium staphyleae (assembly GCA_017140175.1). Taxonomy (NCBI): domain Eukaryota; kingdom Fungi; phylum Ascomycota; class Sordariomycetes; order Hypocreales; family Nectriaceae; genus Fusarium; species Fusarium staphyleae. Next base: position 3,505 of record JADDON010000612.1, on the reverse strand, counting down.
ATCGGTAGTTACATCGAGGTCGTCTGATTACGTGCTTGTGGAGTCGAGTCTTGGGTCGATATTTTTGAAAGCTCAAGTTGGAGGTGGTTGATAGATATAAGGTTGCTTAACTCTTTGATTTCTACGGAGTAGTTAGAACCATCAATAGACTCCCTCGTATCTTTCGACTACTAACCATAGATGACATTGTCATCATGAGACACGCTACCCTTCAGATCCAGGCCATTGTCTCTCGGAAGGGAATAGAACATCCAAAACGGTGGTGATTCTTGGCTCGATTTATAGCTCTCTTCGGAGTAAGCTCGCCATACTCGAGGCTACGGCATCAACTGCCGAGGTCAATCGGAACCGCAAATACCGCAAGCAAGTCTGGTCCATCCATTCACAGATAGCGACATATGAACCTCAAGGTACGTAATATGATACGATATGCAACGTGATATGGAACAAGTGCGGTTCAATGGCGGAAAGACTCCGCGCCCGTGGTCTATAAATGCGCATGGGTTAACTACCCCGTGGGGCCTCATTTTGAATTCTGACTACACCTCCGGGCTACCCTGATAGTATCATCGAGGCCAGCGCACCTATGGCGACTCCCGCATTCGAGAGCACCGACCCTGCGGTCTATCAAGAGTACGAGGCTAGATGGTCCGACCTGCCAAGGGACGCCGAGGGTTGGATCCAGCGTGCTCAAGAAGTAGCTGAAGTATTAGCCAAGGATGTCGTGACTCGCGAGCAAGGAAACAAGTCGCCCAAGGCTGAGGTAGCCCTCCTGAAGCATTCAGGCCTGCTCAAGGTTCTCGGCCCGGCCAAGTATGGCGGTGGTGAGCAGCCGGTGAGCGTTGGATACAGGGTGGCGCGCGAGGTGGCCAAGAAAGATGGGTGAGTGAGTGCCCTATCGTATAGTGCAAAGGATATATATGTCGTGATTGTACTAACGACTACACAGATCAATTGGAATGCTCCTAGGTTACCATCTTGTCTGGGCGACAGCTGCCAATGTTGTCGGCAGCGCTGAACAAGCCGACCGAGTACAAAAGCTCATCATCTCCAACAACTACTTCGTGGGGGGAGCCGTCAACCCGCGCGATAACGATCTCAAAATTACCTCTGAAGGCGATAGCATCGTCTTCAACGGATCCAAGCATTTCAGCACTGGAGGCGTTATCTCGGATCTGACGGTGCTTGAGGGCGTCTTTGGAGAAGCCCAAGAGCACATCTTCGCCGTCGTTCCCACCCGACAGCCCGGTATTCAGTTCAAGCACAACTGGGATAACATGGGTGTGCGACTGACAGAGTCTGGCGGTGTCGATATCGTGAATGTGTCGGCGCCTTGGGCTGATGCGCTGGGCTGGGATGTCAAGGCCAGGAAGCCCGACCCGGATATCCTCGCCGTTCCCTTTGCCAGTCTACTTTTGCCCACGTGAGTGTCTCTTATTCGATGCTCAGAGTCTATCCATCTGTCACACTTACTGAATTGACTGTTGCATACATAGTGTGCAGCTCAACTTCGCCAACCTGTACCTCGGTATAGCTGCTGGGGCGCTAGAGTACGCATCTCAGTACACCGTGAAGAACACCAGAGCCTGGCCTTATGGCGGCGATGTAAGTCCCCAGCGACGACCAAGGTTGTACCGCACTCTAACAAACCCGCAGAACAAAGAGAAAGCGACCGACGAGTTCTACATCCTCTCCACGTACGGCAACTTCTTTGCTCATATACGGGCCGCCGAGGCCTTGGCAGACAAGGTGATTGCCCAGGCTGACGAGCTGTATGCCAGCAACCGCGCAGAGGTGACAGCCCAGCAGCGTGGAGAGTTTGCTGAATGGGTTGCCAGCCTCAAGGTGGTCACTACAGACACGGGGCTGAGGGTGACGGCGGGCGTGTTCGAGGTGACTGGGTCCAGGTCCACGGCGGCCAAGGCTGGACTGGATCGCTTCTGGAGGGATCTGAGGACTCATACTCTCCATGATCCCGTGGCCTACAAGAACCGGGAGCTGGGCCGCTACCATCTCCTCGGTGAGCTACCCGAGCCTACGTGGTACACTTAGGGAATAGGTTGTGACTTTCACCATCCTCTATTAAACTTATTATATAAGTCAGACACCCCACTTACAGACCACCCCCAGAAATAGACCACCTTTTCATAACACTATTAAGATAATATATACATAACACTCTTCAATTAAGCTATAATAAATACTTTAATTAATCTAAAATTACACTTAATATAAATTCAGATAAAACTCTCTATATAAATCCTTAAATTATATTTTCTTAACTTATTCTATAGTCTTATATAGCTATAGAAGCTTTTCTATCGCCTTATAAGCCTTCTTAATTGCTAGAACCTATATAAAGGCTATATTGCTATTAATTATAACTTTTTACTTCTTCTTTAGTAGTAGTTCCTAATTCTAATACCTTAATAACTATATCTCTCTTTTCTAGGCTTTTAGCTTAGCTCTCTAATAGTCTAATTAGGTCTTAACCTTCCTAAAAAGTAACTAAATTATCTTATTATCTTTAAGAGTTAACTTAATACTTATAAGTATATTTCTTATCTATATAGATATATAAGGAGTCTTAAAGAGATATTTAGATAGCCTTTTAGTAAGCTTTTTAGGCATTTTAAGCTATTTAGGTATCTTTATAACTATTATATTATAACCCTAGTAGTTATATTATATATAAAAATATACCCTATAATTTTCACCTAATAACTATATTATAACCTAAACCCTATATTAGACTAACTAAAGATAGACTAACTAATATTAGACTAATAGCGCTTTAGGACTATATTACTTTAGGACTAATAATAACCTTATATCTTATTACTCTTACTTATACCCTCTAAGTATATATATATTTACTTAGTATTAAATAGTATATAATTCTACTTCTATTACTACCCTAATTAGGGGATTAGAAGAACTTAATAGACTTATTAGTAGCTAATTAATAGTATTTTCTATCCTCTAGCTAATTAATAAGGAAACTCTATCTAATTAGTTAGGGAAAACCTTAGTTAGTATTAAACCCCTATCTAATTAGAAGTCTTAAAACCTTAATTTATAGCTTAGACCTCTATAGTAACTTAATTTTAGTAATAATATATTATATAGCTAATTAGGTCTACTAATTAATCTAGTCTAATTAATCTAAGCATAAGCTAATTAATCTAATCTAATTAATTAATCTAAGCTAACCTAATCTATCTATACCTTAGTATAGATAAATAGTTATAATAACCTCTCTTCTAATTAGCTAGGCCACTTAATATAGCATAATAGTTAATTAGCGCTATAACCCCTAGAGGTTATAGGTTTAATTCCCCCTTTTTATTAGTTTCTTAGGCTAGTAATTAGGTGAAAATTATACCCCTAGCTAGAATTAAACTAATAGACTGCCTTTATAAAGGGCAGCTCACTTAGTGCTAACTACTGCACTATAGGGGGTTAATATTAAATAGAACTTAATTTATTAGCTATTAATAAAACT
>JADDON010000061.1:0-35559 GCA_017140175.1 Fusarium staphyleae | reverse complement strand
CGCAAAACCCTCCACAGACTAATTAACAGAGCAGATTAGTAGCGTCTCAATCGCGATTCCAAGCTGGCTGCGTGGACCAGGTGTTGCAATCTGTGGAGTCGGTAGCGCTTCCGGCAGTCCTGTCGTTCGGACTGACGGCCCAGCGGTCTGGGTGCGAGTGGACCAATTCACCCAGATATTACTCCGTAGATGCTGGCGCAGGTCTAGTTATCCGTGCTAACCAATTTCCCGGTTGGAGTCTTGACTTGAAACCACCACAACACCCAGCGTCCAAGCCCATCACCGCCAGTCTTAGCTTTATTAAGCTGGGTTCTGTACTAGACTAGACGCGTTGCTGGCTCCCCGCGCCATGGGATCCATGTGCGTGGGACAGGCGAACGGTCCGGTACGGCATGGGAGTGACAATGTCTCGGGTTCCTGGTGGCATATTGTAAGTAGTAACGCCTCATTGTCAACCCGGACATACACCTTGCCTCTTCTGCAGTTTCCTATCATATTTCTCGATAGGGCCTCCCGTTTACGACTGCCTACTACACATGCACTTTCGAGTGTTATTAGGGAACTAATCACAAGTAGATATACACCGTTCATCTCTCCGTAAACTACTCCGTACGGAGTAAGGAAACCGCGGTCAGGATATGTAACAAGCTGAGAGAGACGCTCTACTTCGTTTTCAAGTTTTGTTACTCCGACGGGATAAATCGAGCTTCCAGAGACTGTCTTTGCCTGCCGGATCACTTACGAACCATCATTGTCAAAGCACCTGGGACTTTCCAAGGCACCCAGCCCCGCCCTCCTGCGGATGATGTCCATATCAGTCATAGGCAGGTGCAACATCATCCGCATGAGGATTCCCTTGAGCTTGGCAGCCATCCCCCGACCCTGGCGTCTCGGCTTAGATATGTCTCTCTCGGCCGATTGATATGTGAGAGAATGCCTCTACTCTAAGATCAGATTCACCTCAACGAGCATCTGTGTATGCGTAGTTGGGAAAACGGCAGCCCCACAGGACTTTCATGGCCAAAGATGGGAGGCTAGAGACAGCTTTTGCATTGCAGCTAAATGCACTGCATCAAAGACGTTCGTCTGCTCATTCTTCCCGTGTCCGGATGTAACCAGCAGTGAAACATGCCAGCAGCATGACAAGGCTGTGGTACTATATCGGTGGTGGCCATGCAGCCAAATCCCGAATGACTCTTAGGTGCGTCGGTCACCTGCTGACCATGCATTTCGAGAATACTTGGCTCAGATACAAACGTACATATGACCCACGCGAAATAGCATGAGAGGTATCGTCCGGGGTGATTTGCGAAAACGAAAGCGTCTAGCGGTGGATGAGAACAAAGTATGTGCAGTTGAAACAAACGAACAACGCACCAAGGACGGAGTTAGCAGCCCAAGGAGAAAACGGCACCCAACGGCCAAAAGAGACAACACATACACCACGCTCTTCCTATCGGATGTGCTGGACCGATATCTTTGCTGCTTCAACCAAGGCTCTGACCAGGCCGACGTCACTACACGTCGCACCGCCAAGGGTAGGAGGATGGGCCATGCCACGCCATGTGCCATGATATTTGGCGGTGCTCGCGCTCTTTGCCGTGTGGGAGTTTGCTGGTCACCGAAGAGGGTGGCCTTTGCGGAACAGCTTTGCTATTGCTGCTCCACAGCTGGGCTGAAGCGACTCCGGGGGACGTTTCCGTGTGACCACAGACTGCCGCTGGGAGTGTTGTTCACCATTCACCGCCTCCTATAGGTACCTATGCCCGTATCATTTGGAGCGACCGCAAAGGTCAGCCTCATTTTCAACCACCGATACTGACTGACGCTTTTTGAACTGACCGCATATGACCCTGTTCATATCCGTATCAGTCATCTCAGCGTGTCCCTTGCTCACATCCTGACCTTGCGCATACAGAGACTTCTCCCACAGCGCGCTGGAGCATTCATAGCCACGCGGCGGAAATGCCGGGGTAGCCCCCTTAGCGCCATGTTGGCTCCGACTGGCGCGCCCAATAATTAAGCTCCAAGTACAGAGTATTACATGGCGTTTTGCTCGACACACGTCCCCGTCCGGCGACCGCCCTGGCGAACCGGCGAGAGCTTGGCCCCCTGCAAGCCGCAGGGACAACAACTTCCCTGCTGAGGTACTTGGGGGGTACAACGATACATGATCACTCTAGAGCCCCATCTCCTTGGGTCCTTGGGTCGCAGGCGACCGATTCACCTCGCAAGGCCAGGCCAGGCCAGTCCGCCCTGTCAACTAACTAGGATCCCTATTCTAGGATGGCGTCCCGGTGCCCTGACGCCCCACTGTCCATGTCATGCCTGAGAGTTAGAGCCGTTCGCCGCATCGCCTTGGTGTTGGACAGGAGATTTACCCTCCTGTGCTCATGTCACCGCTCGTCCCAAACTCGGCTCTAACGTTAGTTAAGTTAGGTGATTTAATTCACCCCAAGCTGGTCATGGTGACATGTACCCCAGTCTGGCCGGGTCGAGGGGTGTTGTTCTTATAAGTGTATCCACCCCATCTTGATCCTTCTCTTTTCCTTCTGGGAACCTTCTATAACCATTTAGTCTCCCTTCTCCCTCCGCCACCTTAAAAGCTAGCTCTTTTCCTCCCTCGATTTCTGAGCTGGCACGAGTTTTCATCTGTACAAGCATTACTTCCCAGCCTTTACCTCTTACTACCGCAACTAAGGACCAGTCCTACTTGGCTCATCGAGAACATCAACCAAGACAACCAACTAACTGACTGGCACTCAACTACACCACGAAACCGAACGAGCAGACCAGCGCTACGCAACAAAGAGGAGCTGAATCTATTACCGAGTCCGTTGGGACGACAAAATACTTGAGGGAGGATCATAGCAAGCAACATGGGAAGCAGCCGTCATGTTGCCGCGGCCAACCGCGGCGCTTCTGGCCGAAATGAAAGAAACCAACCTCCGTTTCCGACAAGACAGATGTTTGTTCTGGGTATGGATCCTCATACACCATGCTCCATCGTGGGCGCTTGAACTAACATGACGCAGCCTGCTGCAGAATATGCGAGCCGATTGCATTCATGTCCATCTTCCCCTACATCTACTACATGATCGAGGACTTCAACATCACCGACGATTCCAGCAAAATTTCAGTCTACGCCGGCATGGTCACTTCAGCCTTCACTCTGGCCGAGTTCTCGACAGGAGTTCTCTGGGGACGACTCAGCGACAAGATTGGACGAAAACCTGTGCTGTTGTTTGGCTTGATCGGAACTGCTCTAAGCGTCCTCATGTTTGGTTTCGCGCCCAATTTGCCCATGGCTCTTTTCGCACGTGCTATGGGTGGCCTTCTCAATGGGTATGTCGGCTAGCGAGGCCTGAGTGATGCGAGCTCAACTGACGTGAAATCAGTAACATTGGAGTTCTTCAGACGACAGTTGCCGAGCTCGTAACCGTGAAGGAGCAACAGCGTAAGTTGGCATTGATCCAACAGATGGACCCATCAATTAACAATTCGGTAGCACGTGCCTACACGATCATGCCAATGGTGTGGTGCATTGGGTAAGCATAATGAGCCTCGAGCATCTTGAAAATAGTTACTGACAGACTGAACCGTTTAGATCAATCGTTGGTCCCATGATTGGAGGAGCTCTGGCACGACCTTGCATCAGCTATCCCGAAATATTTGCCCGTGGAACCATATGGGACAGATACCCGTACCTGCTACCTAATTTGTTCAGCGCCGCGACCGTACTTGTTGGAGTCATCGTCGGCCTTCTTTTCCTCGAGGAAACACATGCCGTAAAGAAGACTCATAGGGACCGTGGCCGTGAGATTGGCGACTCCCTAGTCAACATGTTCCGCGGTGTGACCAAGTGCAACGGACGAGCACGAGGCCCAGAAAAACAAGCCCTTCTGGACGGAGAATCTCGCATCAGCTATATGTCGAACGGAATCCGCCCTGGCACTGCGATCTCTGATGAGGACGAGGCTCTGCCCGCTTACCAAAGTCAAGAAAACTCACCGAGGCTTGCTCCCCAGGCCGACACGCACTCTCCGGAAGCCGCTCCCCTTGAACCCAAGGTGCAGCGAAAGCCCAAAACCTTCACGAAGCCGGTCGTCATGAACATCATGTCGTATGGCATCCTGGCCTTGTAAGTTTTTGTCCCTCTACTGTTCTGGCTCCTTTAGGTACTGACAATTGCTCGCACAGCCATACCATGACATTCGACCAGCTCTTCCCCGTATTCTTGAGCACCGCTCGACCCGAACATCCCGTCCACGACCTTCCATTCAGGTTTACAGATGGGTTCGGCCTCGAGACCAAGGTGATTGGAGCAATCATGTCTGTTCAGGGGCTCTACTCCTTACTTTCCAACTACCTTATTGTGCCACCAGTTACTAGGCGGTTGGGCTCCCTGCGACTTTTCCGACTCTTGGCGTTTTCGTACTTTGCGCTCTACCTTGTCACCCCATATCTCGTGCTACTACCCGAGTCGTGGAGGATGCCAGCCATCTACCTCCTTGTCATTTGGAAGTGCACCTTCTCTACGATGGCATACCCTAGCAACGCGATTTTGCTAGCCAACTCGGCGCCATCTAAGCAAGTTCTCGGAACGATCAACGGTATTGCGGCTTCAACGGCCAGCCTGTGCCGAGCACTGGGCCCCACGCTATCCGGACTCTTGTACTCTTGGGGCCTTCAAACTGGATACTCAGGTTTGGCATGGTGGTTTAGCGGACTCGTTACTATCATTGGCGCCTACCTGAGCTCTCAGATTACCGAAGGCGGTCCTCAGGAGGATACTATGTTGCCGGAGGAGCAAGATCCGTTCCTGGATGAGGCTCTCTTTACGGATTTCGACGACGAAGACAGCGTGTAAGGATACGACACGAAACTGCGACATGCGATTTTGTATTTTCCCTGGCGTCCAAGTTTTCAACAAAAGCGATCAGGCGATTCAAAGACTTTGGCGACAATTCTTTTTTCTTTCCGGGATGGGTTGCACAAAGGGCACGCAAAGCCAACGTCGAATAATACCCCCTTTCAAGACAGCGACGACGAGGCATGGAACAGGCGTTTTGCAAAAAAAGAAAGACGGATCTTCTTGGGAAACATTTTTTTTTCTAACTTAACGACATATAGACTAGGGTTGGTTCGGTGACGGATTTCGGCGACAAGTAGAAGGAACTGTTGGGTTTGGGACATTTTTAATGGATCGCCATACGACACCACGGGCATTTCACATGGCTGATGAGGAGGGCCCAAGGGACCTCCCGGGGCTTGGATGCTTGGACACTGGTGGTCCTGGGGTTGTCGATGGCTTTGTTTCCAGTTTGGGAGGGTTTTGATCAAAAGTCTGGATCCCTCGCGGGACCAGGACTGGCGGTGTATGAAATGGATGAATTTAATTGGCAGTAGAAAACTGTCATGTCAACTTGAGCAACACGTATAGCATGCAAAGTGAATCTTGAAATACGAACAATGTCCCAGTATCGTGACTAAAGGAGTGGCTGTCAAGGCGAGAGTCGGAGCCGGGTGTCTATAAGTCGGCTATGAGATCTGCGGCAAGACTAACTACTGAGCTCTGGGAGTAGCTCGATGGTGGCTGTTTGTCTCAGTGTCCCAGTGCAGAATGAGTGATGGCTTGGTGTATGCAGCATCTGCAGCAGCGTGGCTTTTTCGATGGAGGTTTGGGTGGTGTGGGGAGGCTAAGAGACAGGACCCTTGCTACTCAAGGGGCAAGTCTGCACACCTTTTTCGAGTAGACTGTGATAACTATGTACAAAGAGGCGGAGAGGGAAGCATGAGATATAACTAGATGGTTTACGAATACGGCGCCGGCATCTCGACTCGGGAATCGGAGGTCCGACCTGGGCGGTAGTGGGTGGGTGCTGCAGGCAGCCGGGCTTGCATCCGACCCGGCGGAGGAACCGGAGCCGGGCCAGCGAGTCGAGATTGCTTGTTTTGGGGAGTAGAGCCGAGGTCTGGTTGTCAAGCGGACAAGGTTCTGCCCCCAGAAGAAAGCATTGAGGCTTCTGGATAAGGTCAATCACGAATTCTTGGTGGGAACATATGATTGACAGGGCGAGCTTTAGCCGACCAGGTGAGCTGAACGACAAACAGCTGCTGGTAATTAACAGAAGGACTTTGGTATCTGCTTATCTCTCGGCAGTGGATGTGACATGAGATGGTATCTATCCCACCTGGAGCGGTTATCCTCGATGGTGAAATTTTCTCACAGCGCAGGGGACGTCAACTACGTTACTGTACGGATAAGTTACGGGGGACGACGTTAGTTATCCCATCCTATCCTGTGCCGTCAACGTTTTCCCCGCCGTCTCCGCCGACGCCGCCGACGCCGCGCTGTAGATTCATAAGCTTCTTTTGCGCCCGGGGGTCCGCTCCACGATAACTACAATTCAGTCCGTCCCCCGCAACTTGAGGAGAAGACAGTGGGATCGTCCTCCATCGCGGCCAATCCCTTCGACTCTGAGCGGCTGCCTCGGCTCGTCCATATTTTGCCTTATCTCGCCTTTGTTTGTTAGTCCCGGCCGGAACACCCGATCTACCGTTCCCGTCTTCAGTCTCCGTTTCCGTTTCCGTTTCCGCTTCCGTTTCTGTCCCCGTCCAATTCCATTGCTTCCCGTCGCATCCTCCCCATAGCCATTATCCCGTGTCGTGTCGCTCCGCCATCGTCGTTCCCACGCCGCATTCATCGGCTCCGTTTTCCTTTGCCCGGCGGGCCGTCACTATGCCTGCGCGCGGCCCTCCGTCTCCGAGCTCACAACCCGCCAAACGGAAGAGACAAGACTCCCTCGACGATGAATCGCCGCGCAACGGTCAACCGAGTCCCCGCGAACGACAACAACCCGATGCCGCCTCGTCCGCCTCTAATTCCACAGCTGCCAAAGCTGGCCAGAGCAGTAACTTCCGCAACGTGAGCGCTTGCAATCGCTGTCGCCTTCGCAAGAATCGCTGTGATCAGAAGCTTCCGAGTTGCGCAAGCTGCGCCAAGGCCGGCGTCGCTTGTATTGGTTACGACCCCATCACCAAGAAGGAGATCCCACGAAGGTGCGACCTGAACTGAGCCCGTGACGCTTCTGCCGCTCTGTGCGTCGAGGCTTGTCGCGTTGTTGACAGCCTGGTCCTAGCTTGCCGTCGCGTCTGTTGTTGGTGGATGTTTGCTGACCTTGGGTGCAGTTATGTTTTCTACCTCGAGACTCGCGTTGAGCAGCTCGAGAGCCTGCTGTCCTCCAACGACATCTCCTTTCCTCCAGCCGAAAACCTCGAAGTATGTTCTCGTCCAAGTACCGACACCGCCAGCATCCACTCCGCCGCCGAGACGGGCTACTCGGGGCAGTCAGAGGCCGGTGACCGCGGCATCAGCAGACCTCAAAGCCAGGCTGTTGAGTCACTCAAGCCCAAGAAGTCTGGCCAGTCTTCTGGCTTCCTCAATATCGTCAGCCCCTCAAAACCCCGATCACTGGCTTCCGCGTCCGGTGTTTCCTTCGCCAGGGTCGTGTACGCTGCTGTACAGTACTCCGCCTCTGGTCAATCAGGCGTGAATGAGCGGAGAGGCTCTCGTCAGCCTACAGGCAACGGAGCTTCGCTGCGCGACTCTTTCTTTGGCCTCCATACCCGGCCTACCATCAAGCCTGCTACCTTTCCCGCCAAGGAGGTTGGTCTTAGACTCGCGAGGCTGTACTTTGAGCACTCCAATCCTCAAATCCCCATTTTGCATCGCGGGGAGTTCATGCAGACGTTTGAGCGAGTTTATGCCAACAAAGATCCGGCCTGCAGTTCGCGGGAGCTCTATCTGTTAAACATGGTCTTTGCCATCGGGTGCGGCGTCATTGTTGGCGAACCGGTCAAGACAGAATCCTCGGGCGACTCAAGCGTTGAGGTGAAAAACCGGTGTGAGCCTGAAGAATATCATGCGAGCGCCATTGTCCACCTAGAATCGTGCTTGAGCAACAGCGGTGGAGGATTGGAGGTGCTACAAGCTGTTCTCCTTCTCGCAAACTTTGCCCTCCTTCGCCCTGTTCCTCCCGGTCTCTGGTACGTTTTGGATCGTATGGTTTCTAGACAATGTTGACTGACACGGACCAGGTACATCATCGGCGTTGCGGTGCGACTCGCAGTCGATCTTGGACTGCACTATGAGGACGACCGAGATATCGACGCGTCTATCCCAGTGTCTACTGAATCCGAGCAGGCCGACGGTACGGGTTCGCGAGAGGATGGTGTTCAGGCTCGTGGAAGAAGGCTGTGGATCCGTGACATGAGGCGACGACTCTGGTGGTGCACGTACTCGTTGGATCGTCTGGTGAGCACATGCGTTGGTCGACCTTTCGGCATAAGCGATCAGGTCATCACAACCGAGTTCCCCTCGCTCTTGGACGACGACTACATCACACCAACCGGGCTCTCGGATCCACCATCAGATCAGACAAGCTACAAGCATGTTGCACATCACTACTTCCGCCTGCGATTGCTGCAATCGGAGATCCTCCAGGTGTTGCAGTATAACCAGGCACAGATCACTAAGGTCGGCGCGCAGAGCAAGCATCCTGATATGCACATTCACCTACCGTCGCCCTTTTTGGTGCAATTCGATTCCTTCCGGTCATGGCGCATCGACATCGATCGGAGGCTGTATCAGTGGAAGACGTCGGCGCCCACGAGGCAAGAGACTGGCGTCATGTTCTCGACCGAGTTCCTCGAGCTCAACTACTGGCAGGCCATCATCATGCTGTATCGCCAGAGCCTGAGTGTTCCCGCAATGTTTGAAGGCGAGTACAATACATCGACCGAGGTGAACAGCCCAACAGCATTTCAAGCGGAGCTGCGAGAGGACGAGGACCGAATCTATCTCAAGGTGGCCGAAGCGGGCCAAAAGATTCTCCGCATATATCGACAGCTTCATCTAAGCGGGCTCGTCAGCTACACCTACCTCTCGACTCATCACCTCTTCATGGCAGGAATCTCGTACCTGTATGCAATATGGCATTCGCCCATCGTTCGAAGTCGTCTGGTAAGCTCTGTTTTCTAGCTCCTTCTGCCTCAGATACGGAATACTAACAATACCCCAGACCATGGACGAGGTGGACTTCACTATTCTTGCCGCCAAATCGGTCCTCACTGACATGATAGAAAAATGTCCTCCCGCCGAGACCTGCAGGGATGCTTTTGATCGAACAGCCAAGGCTACGATCAAGATGGCCAGCTCCACAGGCGGCTTTGGGCCCCCGGCATCTCAGCCTCGAAGACAGCGCTCGGCTTGGAACACACCACCTGATTCATCCAAGAGTTCGGCGCAGCCCCGTAACCGACATCAGAGCTCCGAACAAGCCTCCTACCAGTTCGACATGTCGCTGTCGGACGCCCTCTCTTCCCCAACCCTTTCTGCCGCAGGTGAAGGGAACACTCAGCCGTCTCCTGCGGCGCGAGCGACCGAGGGATATATGATGAAGTCGCGAAACCGGGGTGGACCGAGCCCCTCGGATGTTGCTCTGAAGCGAGACGGGTCGCCCACGGAGTCCGGCATGGTCCCGTCGCCTCCTGTTCCTCGGCGAGTGACATCCCAACCGTCCACAGCCAACGGATCGTATGCCGGACAGCAGCAGCAGTTCAGTGGGCCGGGTCCAGGGGATTATCCCGATGCGCAGACGATGGAGTTCCTTCAGAACCTGGGGGCTTCCACCAACGGCGAGTTTGTCGCCGCCATGGACCAGTCCCAAATGGATATGGGACTTGGCATGAACTGGGAAGGGCTCCATCACGACTTTAGCGAGACACCACAGATGAATCCATTCGATACCTTCTTCTTCGGAGGGCCCCAGGGCGCTAATGGGAATGGACCGAACAATGACGGCGGTATGAACATGTGAGCAGTTGGAGTGGTGGTTTCCAAGCGTGTTGATGTCCTTGTTACTTGCGATGGCGCGAAGGCTTGCTCGCGGACGCAGCGCAGTCTGTCGAGCGAATGGGTGGCATATTCTGATCTTCTTGTTTACTCCCTGTTCTTGTCAAGTAAACTGAAAAAAAGCTGGAGCTTGGCGTGGTTGGATAGTTGAGACCCTGGAGGCATCTCATGTTTTGGACGCTGGGTATAAGTGTATATCTTGGTGACGTCTTCAAGAAAGAGAGGGAGAGGTTCAAAGCACGGGCGGGCAGAGGAAGACCAAGATGGGAACGGAGGTAGAGCACGACGTGAAAACAGGCATGTTGACGATGTGATAAGTTTGTAGATATGAGTGAAGAGTGGCTCGAGACACCGGCATTTATCTGTATATAGCTTCATGTTGGGTATCTATCAAAATGACAAGGCCTTGACAGAAGGTATCTAAGCTCATTGCGTGCTTCATAACCATCCTCCGATTATTCATTCATTCTTTCGTCCTAGTCCACATTCGACGATGGCCGTCCCCCCAAATTACTCCCAATAGCATGTCCCTACTAACGTTACATGTTCCATCTTTGAAGATATCTATATGCATTTCCGCCAAGCACGTTCGCTTCCAGTCAGATAATGAGCAACTACTAACCAGCAGGTCTCCTCGCTGTGTCGTCTTCGTAAAGTCGTAAGTCAAAAATAAAACAAATTCAAAAACAGGTCGAGGCCATACAATCGCCTTAACGATCCCGACTATAGCGTCTGCTCCCCCTTCGAGGCGAGTAATCCCTCGGCAGGCCGTACCCATCATCCCTAAACAGAGGCTCTCGCCGGGACCGGTCCTGGCTGCGCCGCTGGCTGTACGACCTCCGGGGCGGCGAGTGCTCTTCCTCCACGATGATCTCGTTGTCCGACGACACCGCCGACACGGAGAGTGCCGGGACGACGCGCGGCGGAGCAGGGTCGACGATGACGGGCGACACCCTCCTCCGGCTCCGATCCCGCGAGCGCGCCGTCGTGGCCCGAGACCTCGTCCTCTTGGACCCATTGCTTCTCGACTTGCGCTGCTGCCGCCGATCCTTCCTGGAGCTCATGGCGCTCTGGCTCGCATATGTCGACGAGTCGCCCGTGACGCTGCTCATGGGGGCGCCCGATGTCTCGACAGACGCGACGACGGGGCCACGGTGTAGGAGCATGTAGATGAGGTATAGCAGGAGCAAGAAGCCCGCGACGGAGCCGAGGACGATTCCGGCGACGACGCCCGGGTGCGGCGAGGTGTCGGCCGCGCCGTATGTGGAGGGGACGGCGGTGAAGGAGCTGCTCGAGTCATCGTTCTGACGGACAACGAGATGAGGTTCCGAGGGGACGGTCGAGGACGGGAGAACGGGCATGGTGACGATGTCCCCTTTGTTCGTTGGTCGTCCGAGTCGTGATTGATGCCCGAGGTTTTGGGAGCGGTAACGTCAGATGGACTTTTCTCTACTCGTAGTGTATGTGGGATCGCATGGCAAGAAGAATCAGAACATTCCTCTTCACAAAAGCCACGCAAAAGCCATCGAGCGACGTGAAGCAGCTGTTGCGTGAAACGTTGCTGGGAGTTGGTTCAGAGTAAGGAGATGAAAACGAGGCTGCACACGGACGCTGCAGCAATAAACTGCACGTCCCCAGCCACGCGATTTTCCCCAGCGGCAGGGCGAGGCCACTGCTACTCTTAGCGAGACGAGGGTACGGAGGAAAATACCATAGATACTCGAGCCGAAATCAGAGTTCCCACGCTTCATCGCTCTGGGCCTTGAATTCAACTTATGCTTTTTGAACTATTTTTGATTTATTCTTGCATGACAATAGCCTCCAGCTACCGGCGTCAACCCGGCACGACACGGCGAAAAGTGGAGAACGGGCGCCCCACGGCCCGGAGTCGCTTCGTAGGTCGCCAGCCCCGACGACTGTCCTCCGTATCAATGGCCCGTGGATCTGATTAACTAAATCTTTGACTTCTTTAAATTTCAGTGGACAGATGTCCATCCAGTTGACTATATCATCACCTGTCCTCCCATATCTAGCCCAAGCAGCTAATTCGATCGTCCGCTTTTTAATACATATACATGAAAGTCATCCAAAGCCGTGGTCGCATGTTCCGAAACGCGCCCTCCTCAGCCTGAGCCAAGGGTGTTTGTTATATGATACAAAATTGTCACAAAAACTCCTGCCCCGTCCAAGAGTAAGCTGTTTTAGGGATATAAACAAAGGAAATTCGCGGTAGACGCCCCGTAGCAGTCATGAGAAGTAAACACAAAGAGATATGCATCCAAGAGAGTACATGTTTTATACCTTAACCCGTAGGTTAGGGGGGAGTGGTGGCAGAGCGCATGTGGGTGGTGGAGCTGGTGGAGGGCCCTCACTGAGCTGAGGCATGCTTCGCCGGTTGAAAAGGCTTCTGTTGCTTGCATCGGCCCGCAGGTAAGGGCTGCTGGTACATGTAGGAATAGGAGGTAGAGGAACGGTAGGTGGGGGTGCAGGCAGAGGCAAAGAATCGGGTGCCATGGGAGGAGGAAGATCGGCTGACATGCTGTGCTGTGATGCTCTATCCGACATCACCGATTGCACACTTGCTCGTCTCTGCGAACGGCTCTTGACTGACAGTGCGTCGCTTCGACCATCAACATGTGCCTCCATGGAGTTGCTGCATCGGACCATCTCTTCAGACCCTTGTAGAGATAATCGAGATGGCGTTCTCTGTGGCGGTGCAGGTCGAGTCGGGGTGCCGGAGTTGCGTGCCAAAGGGCTTGAATACTCAGGCATACGCCACTGGCCCATACCCGAGATCCTGCGTGAACTAGCCGGGCGGTTTACCTCGATAATCGGCTCCTCAGTAGGTACCAAACTTGACCGACGCAGCGGCACATTGTACGAGTTGGGGATACGCGGTAGCGACATCAAATCGTCCTCGTCTAGATTGAGCGGCTGAGTTTCATCCCCATGACGCGTGACGGGGCGTTCGTGGACCTCCTCCATCGGAGAGGGCTGGTCAGCTACCATGGACAACGGCCGGGCTATCGCAAGAGTTGTCGGTGGCGGTCTGCGGCCTAGTGATCGTGACTGAGTTTCCATGACACCTGGCTGTGTCACCATGCCAAATTCCTGTGCGCTGTTTTTCACGTACGAGAAGCGTCGGTTCGATGTGTTAGGAACACTGAAATTAGGGGTTGCCACTTTGCCTTGTGAAGAGGCCCCTAGATCGTGTGTTGCGCCCGCGCCATACGTGGATTGCGGCCTCAGGTTTACCGATCCGGGTCGCAGGTCAACAAAAGGACTAAGGATTTGCATTGACTGTCTCCGGTCCAGAATGGCAGCGGCATTTGGTCTCGGTCTTGGCTCTGACGGCCCAGTCGCCTCTTGCGGCTGGGGCTTCTCTTCCAAGTGCGCAGAGAAGGTGTCCACAGTCGGTGACGGTTCTGGTGAGGATCCAGTCGACGTGACAATCGTCCGCTGCCCTGATGATATAAAAGAGAGGCGATTCGAGCTGTCGCGCAAACTGTCCAGTTGTCTGCCATCTTGTGACACGAAGCTGTTCGTCGTTGAGATGTCGTCCAGGGACTGGTCAACGGTTACGTCGGATTCTGTGACTGTGGTAACCGAACCGCCATTATCATCAGCTCCTTGCCATTGGGGGCTCTGAGGACTCTGGGGACTCTGGCTTATTGTGCGTGATAGTCGATCCGGATCCCTCACTACCAAAGTTCGTTGGCTGATCTGCTGTCTCAATGGCGCCAGTTCATCCTCGGCCTTGGGTTTGCCCGTCTCTGTGAGGGTCTTCTTGCCTCCCAGAATCTCGATCTCCCGTCGCAGTGTCGCAATCCAACCTTCCATATCCTCCGCTGTCTCGAAAATCATGAGAAAGTTGGAAGCATGCCGCCGTTCGACGGCCCGAAAATTCCAACGTGAAAAGAGCGATCTCGAGTCCGCTGTCGCCGTGCCATCAGACTCCGTAACTGAAGAGACCTGTATCACCCAGTGACGGCCGGGAATCACATCGCTGGCAAAAGCGGCGGAATTCTTTCCGAGGTGTAGAACCTTTTCAGGCAACCGGTCGAAGGGGCCTTCTGCGGCGTATTGTAGCAGGTATCCCGACGTGACTAATACGTAGATCTTGTTCGTCCAGTCAAACCTGGCCGTGGTCCCTGATGTATTACGGCGATGCTTCTTCTTTACTTTAGCATTGTCGTTGGCACCAGCTTCTGTTGTCTCGGTCAGGTCTTCCCGCGCTACATTAGTCCTCCGCTCGTGCATGCGCAGAATAACTTCGGGTGGTAAAGATGTAGCGGGCAATGTCATATGCTTGATAGATTGGGGAAATGCTTTGAAAAGAGGTGGAGGATGCCAAGTTGCGAGAGGTCCCCGCGCTGGCTTGGTTGGCCCTTGAACCCTGACCGCGCCGAGGGCTTTTTGATGAGCGGATGGGCTTTGCTGGTGAACTTCGAACATGGTAGATAAAGGTCGTGGGCTTCGTGGCGTTGTTGGGTTTTGTTCGAATACGTCAGGTGACTGGCCATGAGAATGGGCGCTCATATTGGCGACGGATATGCGACTTATGGATGTGGGTGTCTCCGGGATTTCCAACTCCTTGGGTGCTCTTGACCGACCGAATAAACTCCTCAGCCCTAGCCTGGACTCTCGCTTGTTTACCTTTTCAGCTTTTAAAGGCACGCGATTTTCTTCGGCTGCCATGATGTCAATATTAGGTGGGCGAGTTCTTCGTGACGAGGCGTTATGGCTTTGGAGCGCTTCTAGAGTGCTACCATGGGCCACAATAGAGTCTCTGTAAGGCATGGCGGCGGAGGTTACAGAGGAAGATCAGGACAGGGTGAAATGAAGCGGGGATGTCCCCCAAGGGACAGCCGGGTAGTGAACTTATTCGCCAGAGTTATCTATGCGCAAGACAGGGCATAGATAGGTCTATCGTGTGTGTTGGTTGTGCGGGCGACAGGTTGTACTCGTATGACGTTGAAGCCGGGAGTGATGCGAAAAGATGCGCGCCAAGTATTGATATGTTTTACTGTGTTGACAAGAGTGGTACTGGAGGCGGGATGGGGAGGCGACGACGGCAATGGTTGTTAACAGAGTGCGAGATGCCGTTGGAGCTGGTGCATAGCGAGTTGATAGTTTCGTCGCTGGATGGGCGCAGCATTCAACGTGTAAGAGACCAAGCGGTTTGTTTCTTACTAAGAGCAGCGAGTAAAGTGCGCGGGTAGTTTAAGAAAAGTAGTCGATAGAGAGAGCGAGGTAAGTAGAGACAAGGGAATGTGATGCCCACGAGGACAGAAGGAGCGAGAGAGTAACTAACTTAAGCAAAGTAAACAAGCCAGGACGTAGGCGCGTATACAGAGCAATAAGAGATGTTGTATGTAAAGGAGAAGAAGTGGGTGAGGCGCGGGAGGGGGCGGGAGGAAGTTGTATGTATGGTAAGTTAACAAGTGCGACTCCGAACGGTATGGTAAGGCCAGTGTGGGTGGTGTGGGTGGTGTGTCCCAAGTCCCAAACAAGGGTAGAAGACTACGGAGTACGGGGATGATGAGTTAACTTTAGGAAAGGAAACCCACCTCGGGCACGAAAGATACGATACATAATAGGAACCATGGGATGGATGCAAGGGAGGAGGGCGCTAACGTTACCTTGTTCGGACCAGAAGGGAAAGCCCTTTTTTTATCAACGTCAAACTCCAGGTATAACGAGGATATCAATTCGACATCCAGTCTATAAATCTTGTAAAAGAGAAACATCACGTCAGATGCCACCTTTCTCTCCCCTTCGATATGGTGACCTATGAAGTACCTCCCGGTATTCTTTCTAACTTATCCCCTCTTCAAAGACTGCATCTCAGTCATCAACAAGCCTGACGCAGGTACGGGGAGACATCCACTCAAGCCCACTCCGGAGTACAGAGCATCCCACTGGGGCACCGAGACGCGAACATGGAACCTTGCTTGGTGGAACCCGACCTGATCTTGTGAGGAACCAGAGAGAACGAGCGCCCCCCAGCGAGGCGAGCGAGGACCCATTAGAGGGACGAGAACGCCCCCCTGTCAACCTGCAAAACGGCTGCCAGGGATTGGATCTAACCTACCTTAGCCCGGAGAACAGGGAGGACCAGCCCAAGGGGGGAGGTTTGGCAGCCCAGGGAATATGAACCGAGTTGTGCCAGTTATTCCAGGATGGGCCGATGAGGCTGGAGCTAGGAAAAGTCCTCCCTGCCTCATCTTGGAAGGCTGGTCTCGATCACCAAGGTGGTCGGCGTCAGAAAGCCCAGGAGCCAGCGTCAGGAGCGTAAAGCATATGGGCAAAGACCAGCCCCCGGGCTGCCTAACGTTGGGTTACTGAGCTCATCGATCAAGGTCGGTGGTTTCAAGGTGAGTGAGCATGGACGTGAGCACGATGCGAATGACGATTTTGATACGTGGGCCCTAAAAGAAAAGACTCGGCCACACGCAATATCGACGAAAGAAGTGGACGCTACGGGCTTCTCCCGCACAGCAATTGGCTGAGAGACACGGCTCGGCTCAACACCACACGGCACAATACGACGCAAGACGGCGCGCTCGATCGATTTAAAGAGTCTACTTGCGCACGGTAACAAAAGATGTGGGATGGCAGTCAAAACTTTGTTCACTAACTCCAGAACAAGGCGCACTTTCTTCAGAACTCGGGGAACTCGGAGGATTTCTAAGAAACGTATCCGGGGGTCGGGGGTCAGGGAGCCTGGGTGCCGCCCACCTAAGTTAACATCGAGAACCCTTGGAGCAGGGGTTTTTCCATCTTGTGACAATCCAGCATCGCTTGATCCCAGTCGCAACCTTGCATTCTGCAGTTTGCAGCGAATAGCAAAAGAAACCGCCATGTCACAGCCCCGCGCGCGCGTTTCGGAGACGCTGGTGTTCTGGTCTGGGTATTTCGACGCCTCAACTTGAGGTTCTCTTCTGTAGCACCAAACATGACTCAACATTGTGGTACAGCCTCTTTCTTCCTCATTTCTGAACATGAGGCCAGAAAGCATTCCAGAGAATTATATGAGATCTTCAACAGAGTGTTCCTACTACCAACCATCCTACAGATAGTGGTCCCTGCCCAATCACTACCGGGCCAGTTAAAAGCACAAACCCTTAATCCTCCTCTTCGAAATTGGCCTGAGGTTGCGGGAGAGGTCGTGGTCAATATTCTTACAGTACAAGCCTCGCCAAGCTGAAATAATGGAAGCGCAGGGCTGCTGTTTCAGGAAACCGACAACAAAATAAACCATTCCTTATACGGAGTACCTCAGCCTCAGCTGGCTAAGGCTTATCACGTTCGAATTCGTCGGGTCGCTGCATTGCCAGTAAGAAATATCCAACACCAGAGGATTCTTTTTACGTTCAGCCTCATGTTCGATCCTGATTGCCGAGCTTGATGTCAGGCATATCCACCCGCAGAGGAGCAAAGAATTCTCTCTTGATCTGTAAGCTGGTGTCCACAATGCGCACGACGTCAATGCTGGACGGGAATCATTCCTGCTGATTGAGTCGAGGTTGTCCAAGCAGACTCGTATGTACGGTGTGGAATTATCCTCAATCTGCAATATACTTACCACAAGATCCCATTGGGAGCTTAGGTCCGCGAACTATGCATAGACCTCCTGCATATTGCAAAAGTTTTTCCGGGCACTTAAAGAAGCGATCGTGATGATCACATACGTCGACATCAGGCTGGAGGATGCGATCTCCACCCGGTGTCCTGCACACAGCTAGCCAGCATTTCCATGTTTTGTAGCTAAATCCGAAGGGTGTTGACAAGACAGGCATGCATCTCACAAACTCTGGACTGCCTCTGGACTCCCAAGCGAGGCTGTGCTTATCAGCTCCACGTTGAGGTTGTACAAACATGTCGTCCACCATGGTTCGGTGCAAAAGAGCTTCAGATGTCCGTTTCGTCGGCCCAGAACACACACAGGCAATGGTCGTCCGGCGGTTCCGCTTGCATCCAGTCACGGGTTTGCTTTTTCCAAGTTAGTTGTCAGCGCTGGGACGAAAAGCCTTCTTCGTCATGCCCATGGCCCGGCAAATTAGCCCATGGATCATGAAGACCACGACTAGTCTCTTTTCATTCGAGGCGGCGGCAATACACAAGGCACTAGCCCCTCTGGCACGCAACGTGCTTGAGCCTCTGCGACTTTCCAGGCAAGCTTATGCGGGATCTCGCGCTGTCGGGTCCTGAGTGCAGACAATGCAGATCGCTTTGCCTCGTTCCTGCAGTAGTGTATTCAACTAAGCACAGGTTTGTCTGGCTCAGTAAACTGTACGCTGAATCGAATCCGCGGATCTTGACGGTGGCCTAGGTGAGGTGATATCGGGTATGTATGTACTCCGTACTACGTAGTAAGTACCTCTGCCCTGCTGCCCATATACCGCTCGTATGGTCGAGGTTGTTTGTCTAAGGGGTACGGAGTAGATATGCGCTGTCTGGTCCAGATGCTGTTCAACCTGGTGTACTACTCCGTACGTTGGTGCCGAGTTAGCCAGCCCCAATTAAGGCGTGTCTCGGCTGCATCATGGCCCAGCCCATGTGAGCTAGAGCCGAGACAAGTTTTCTCTTTTCATCTCACTCCTTGTTGGTGAAATGGTGATGGAGCTAAACTGAAGCCTAGACAAGGCCCGGTTTTCTCATCAACTTGGGATCGGCCATGCTAAGCGAGGCCCAGGACTTGAGTGCCGGGTGTCGTCGCCGCGGCCGCGGTAGTTGGTCGCGATAGCCCCGGCAAGGGCTTCGAAACAGACAACTAACTACAGTACCGCCGGACTGGCTGCGCTATTCTAACCGAACGGTGAGAACAAGGGAGAGGGCGCGGAATGTCACCTTGGCTGTGAGATGCATGGATAACTCGAGAGATCTGCGCTGCTAATCAGCGTCGTCACTGGGAATGACACTCTGGCCTCGCCAGGCCCAGCATGTCAGCGAAACTAGCGCATCGAGACAAGATGAGCATTGCCCAACGGGCTGCCAGACTGCAGACTAACGTTGCTTTTCTCAACCGCAGCTAGTTTCGCTGGCTTGGGATTCGGTCGCAAACCCGACAGCGGCAGGAGTTTGCGAGGTTGCTGCGGCCAGTTGTTCCCTGGGGAGGACTGGTAGAAGGAGACTGCAAGGGGATGCATCTGTTGGTCGTCTTGTCTCCCTTTAGGACCCCAGAGGGGACCCCGGAGGTGAAACCACCAAAAGGAACATGGCCATGTTTTCCCGGCGCCTTCTCGTGCGAGAGACCCTCCCTCTGTTTTCTCCCTCCTCCACCCGCAAAACCGTGTGGATTTCAATTAAGTTTTCTCTTCGGCTTTTGCCCTTGTCACACGGGCTTCAGCCATGAATACGGCGCGGCACGGCGCTGCAGATAGGCTTGGGCCTTATACCTCGTGGAGGATGGATTCCATCCGGTTCTCACCAACATCCATCTCATCAAGGACGTTATGGTGTTTCAGCATCACAGCATCCCTGGCTTTCCCAGGCGTGGAAGCCATCCCCGTGGGTCTTGCATCGCGCCCTCTCATCCACTTATATGCTGCGTAACCCATTGCATGGGCTACGGACTCGGACCAGCACATGGTCAAAGGGCTGAGGTTCCTGTTTCGCATTCCCGTGGGGCTGAGGCCGTTGAGCTTGGTCCGTCTAAAGCGTGATAATCTATCTGACACATGCGAGGCGCAAGCATGTTCGTCCAGATGTTGGGACGAGGGACGAAGCAAAGTATAATACGTATTCATGAAACAGCAGGTGTGAACTCCATCCATACTGTTGGTCCGGTCCCCTCTTGGTGTTTTGCTCCCGAGGGCGTCGTCAGTCTTCCAGGTCCCTGCCGACTCGGTAGAACACACACTGCGATCAAGTCATGACCCACGTACATCGTGTCTTAGAGTACTTAACCGGTATGCCGCCTTGGGAAGTTGACTGTCTATTGGTGTTATATTAACTCCGACTTTGCGCTCTCTGTGCGACAATGAAGCACTGCCTACGGAGTACGCTGAAAAAGGTAACATTGGCGAGCGCAGGATCAAGCCCGCGGGTTGCAAGGCCGGAAAACATGCCCACAGGCTCTTCAACTCGTCGCAACATACGTACGAGACGTCACTGAGAGGGGTCAGACAATGACAAGGCCCAGACAGCAATCAATTTTGGAGTCATATGAAGGTCCAGAAACAGACCCAGACGTCACAGGACATAACTTATGTACCCAGGCTCATAGTTAGCGGGGTGCAGCGGTCCTCCAGCCCCTGCGATCGACTGACGTGCCCTGTGACCACTGACAGGCAGAGCTTGGAGGGGTCGTGATCAGCAAAGAAGCAGGCCACCTCATGTCGGGTAAGTTACGTCCTCCGTCAACAATTCCGTAGACAACTCTCGTTCAGGACCATCATGGACCTCACTTGAATACTATCTCAGTCCCTCCGAACCCCCAATATTCTTCGTCAATAATCCCTATAAGATACTTATCTCCCTCATATTGGATCGTGACTACCACCTATATCCACCACCTACCTCACAGCTCAAGCTACAGCTACCTACCTACCCACCAACCCCTCCAAACGGCGTAACATCTGCCCAATCGTACCTCCGATCAGCAAACATCCAGACCTTGCCCTTTCACCGACTCAGCTCTCGTCAACAAACATCACCTGTATCCAACTTCTCAAGAAAGAAGTATTACGCATTTGAGCCCGCAGCACGATGGCTTCTCCAGCAGATGGTTCCGCTGTCCCCCACGGCGACTCGCCAACTAGATCTCCGCGATCAGCTTCGATATCGTTGCAAGCTGCCGCGACCATGAACGCAGGACTCCAGCATGAACCCCCGCGAAGTATGACTTCCAAACACCGAGCCCTATCTTCTGGTTCCTTCTCTGACTGTATCTAGGGTCTTCCAGCAGCTCCATCTCCCGCCAGCAGTCTTCACCTCAAGCCGGCCGCCGACGATCCACCGTTCTCATGAACTTGCAACTCAACGATCCTTCCGTACCAGGTCCTGGGGAAATGGCTAGCGAACAATCCGGCATTCCCTCCGCGAGCCCGCAGCCTCTATCTGGGTCACCCTTGTTGGCCGATCCTCATCACCATAGAGCCCCTAGTCTGGGCGAGCTTCATCAGGAGCTGGAGGCGGAGCAAGAGGCCCATGTTGTATGTGTTCCTAGACCAGGCATGACACATCATAATTGATGGCTAATAGTCAACAGAACCGGCTCTTGCAGATGATCCGCCAGCAGCAACTTGAGCTTCAGCGGCTTCAGGCAGGCCAGCCCCAAAGCCAGAGCCAAACATCGGCTGTAGACGATAGCAGCGCCATCTCAGAACGATCAGGCCATGGTACTCCTCACGCATCGAGTTCACATATTGCGATCCCGCCTGCGCCGTCCGGAGGCTCGGGTCCTCGATCTACCAGCCATCGCCATCCCCGAAGCTCTTTCGACATAGCCCGCGCCGACCTCCAGCGACGATCTAGAACACCCAGCCGCAGCGGCGCTTCCCCGCAGCTCCGCTCAACATCTATCGGAGGCGATAGCGGGGAGTGGGTTCTTGGCGGTCGGGATGAAAACGCCTTCTACCAGGCCGAGACTCAGATGATGGTCCGAGAGAACCAGATGCTCCGCCACCGAGTTCGAGAGCTAGGTAAGCATAGTTTAGGAATATGTAAGAACTTGCACGGGACTAATTCGGCATCCAGAGAAACAGCTGGCTGACTTGGGTACCGGTCCTTCTACCGGTCACGAACCGCCTCACCACTCAAATCTGACTAGGTCTTCTACCATGGCGGACCAGGAAGAGGACAAGCCTTCTACTGAAGCATCAAAGGACGTCTAAGATATGATGAGCTGACCATTCATTCTATTTAACTAATAGGGATACGTCATGCTTAAATCGACATTCTGCTGGAGTTCAGCGGCTCGCTCCAGGGTAACTCACACACATTCTAACTAGACTAGTTAGTTGTTTGTCGAACCAATAATGTTGGGATCACTACGGAGTATGGCGTCGGGTAATGATTAATGTGTATGATCATCCTGGGTTTTTGACGCTTCAGATGATTAGCTATTGGTGGTTATGATGTGCCGATGAGGATACGGCATCTCAGTGGTGTAGGCGTTTTCATGATAATGGTTTCCCAGCTCATCATAGTGTTCATGCCTTTCGCCGTGCGAGAGTGACGTTTACAATCAAAAAGCGGCCAAATCTTTGTTGATCAAGAAGAAATCGATGTACTAATGTCCATGCCGGCATATCGTGAGTATCTCGCCGTTGACGAGGTACTATTGGTCAGCTCGGCACATATATCCTCTACACCGATGATCATGTCGCAACTCACGGCTCGCAACTCAACCAACACCAACAACACCCATGATGCTGCGACCTTTGGCAAGGGCGCTACCGTGTAGCCGACGACTTATCCAGAGACTCAATTTTAGCTCAACATCAGCTGCCAGAGCAGATTTCACCCATGCCGTAAGTCCATTCGCCCTCATCATGCCATCTCCAAGCGTCGGAGCCGTAGCTTCACTTCCCGATACATTCCGCAACCGCAATCATGAGATCCGCCGCAGCGGAGGCGAAACTCCATGACGTTTGCCGCGCAAGTCACGATTTCTCGGAGAAAAGGGAGTTCTAACTCCAAGTAGGTCATTGGCGGCGGAGTCGTCGGGATAGCTATAGCCCGGCAGCTGGCTCGGCGTGAGAATACATCCACCGTGCTCATTGAGCGCCACAACGCCGTGGGCACTGAGACGAGCTCGCGCAACAGCGAGGTCATCCACGCGGGCATCTACTACGGCCCGTCCAGCCTAAAGGCGCAGCTCTGTATCCGAGGGAAGAATCTGCTGTACGAGCTTTGCGAGAAGTACGACATTGGCCACCGCCGCACCGGCAAATGGATCGTTGCGCAGAGCGACGCGCAGCGCGAGGCCCTTGAGAAGATCCACGCGCTGTGTAAAGACGAGCTCGGCGTTCCGACGCGGTGGGTCAGCGGAGAAGAGGTGAAGCGTGATGGCGAGGGTGTCAAAGCCGTCTGCGCTCTTGAGAGCCCGACGACGGGTATCGTGGACTCGCACGGTCTCATGATATGTCTGCTCGGCCTCTTCGAGGACGCCGGAGGCGTCGCGGCGCTTAATTCTCCCGTCACTGACATCAAGCCTCTCGGATCTACGCCTGGCAGTGAGGGGTGGCAAGTTGAGGTTCAGGATGCTTCTACGGGCGAGACGTCGAGCATCACGGCCGAGACGCTCATCAACGCTGCCGGTCTGGGGGCTGCGCATGTTCACAATATGATTGTGCCCCCCGCAGAGCACCAGCAGCTGTACTATGCAAAGGGCAACTATTTCTCATACTCGGCCTCGCAACCACGCATATCGCGCCTCATCTATCCTGCTCCCAAGCCCGGGTTTGCCGGCCTCGGTACACATCTGACGCTCGATCTCGCAGGCCGCGTGCGCTTCGGGCCGGATGTTGAATGGGTCGATAGCCCGGATGAGCTCGCCGTTAGCTCGGCGCGGCTGCAGGAGGCCATTGGAGAGATTCAAAAATATCTGCCGAGCGTGAACCCAGAGAACCTGGTGGCCGACTACGCTGGAATACGGCCGAAGTTGCTCAAGGGCAAAGGGTTTCATGACTTTATAATTAGAAAGGAGGATGGATACGAGGGATGGGTGAACCTGCTTGGTATCGAGAGTCCCGGGTTGACGAGTTCACTAGCTATCGCGGAGAGGGTGGAAGAGTTAATGTATGGCACGGCACGAACACCATAAGCGCGAAGACCATAGCTCTGCTATTTATGTTCAAGAGGAATATAGGACGACAGCCTACCACAGCAAAGGGTAGTTCGCTGATGGTGGAAACCCCATAAACGCCGCTAAAAGAAATATGATGTGCTCAAGGTATCCCGTGCCAATGCAAGCGTCCATACAAACAAGTAACCGTCGTCATTGGCCATCACTTTTGAAGAATCATCCAAAGGATGGTGTAGAGAAACCGCCAACGCCTGCAAACGAGCCAACAATCACCCCTGATCTACCATCATCTCATTGTGACACTTGGGCAAAACTTTCTGCTTTGTACGTCGACATGCAGCTCGTATATCCCGTTCTGTGCTCCGACATAGCTGTATGATGTGTTAGAAAGAGAGGCTGGACGGTGTAAAGGGGTACAGGGACTCACAGAATACGACCGTCTTGGCTCCAGGCCAGACCGGCAGTGTTATCTGGCGAAGGCGGCACCTCGAAGACGCCATGATCGTCTTCCCACCGGGTCACAACCTGGTTCACGAGGGGAACTATAATGGAAGTGTCGTCTGGATCGCGGTCGTTGGTCCGTTCCCTAGCTTGTAGAATCTCGAGGACGGTAAGATAAGACGAGTCCTGTCTCTGACGCTGCTCCCGGAGCATCGCTACAGTCTCGCCAAGACTCTCCATCCACCGCTGATCTGGCCTTCTTCCACTCTCCTGGGTATCCGAAGTCTCCCGTGGAATTGGTCGAGCTCCACGAAGGCGATCACTGGCACGGTAATTGCCTAGCAAGTCTCCCATAGCACGGCCAATACTGCCGCTCCTCCGCTCTTCACCGCGTTGAACCTCATCGTTTCCACCTGATCGACGAGCAGACCTGTCTGCCCAAAACGAGCTCGCTGTACCCGTTGGTCTGTCTTCCGTAGCAGCAGCCCTTTGGGCAGCCCTTTCGCGACTGCGACGCCCGAGCTGCATAGCCTCAAGCACCAAAGTCTCATTTGCGGTGAGGGGAGTGTTGAGCGTATCGAGCACATCCCCTCGTCGCCTGGAACTATCGTTACTTCCAGGTGCCAAAGTATTGTCTCGTCGATCCCGGCGACTGTCTAGAAGTCGAGGATCAATGGTATTTCGATCGAGGATGTTGATGTGTTCAAACACTGGTTCTTCAATGTTGACAATCTGACGTACGATGAAATTGCTCCTCATATCAGCAATGCCGACATGACCCCGATCCTCCGTCCATGCAAGCATGCCGTATGGACCTGGGCAGAATGCCATGTCTCGAACAGCTCCAGGGCCACTGTGTGGTCTCGAAGACTCAAAGGATGTGATCAGCGGGTCTACATCGGGCTTCGATAGAAGGGCGGCATTGAATATGGAGATGGTACCGTGTTGAGTGCCAACCGCAAGGTATGCGCCAGAGTGAGAGAAACAAGCAGCGAAACTTCCGCGGCTGTCGGTTCTGTCATCCTTTCTTTGACTCTTGAGCATAATCCTCTGGGTCTGTTCCCACTGATACTCTGCAGGCTCTCTTGACCTTGTCAATGGCGATTCCGTAACCTTCTTCACTCGTTCGTGTACGTATAGGTAAGGATCGTCAAGGACGGCGATCAGAAAGCGACCATCCGGAGAAATGAGAGCTCGGTTTACGAAATCGGGATATGTGATGACTTCCAATGGCTCTGTTTTCTCCTTTTGGTCGAAGTCCCCAAGGCTGACTAGCGTTACGGTTCGGTCGTTGTTGGCCAAGACTGCAACTGGTTCGTTGTAGGCCCTTTCAAAAGCAGGCAATGTGGTTGGTGGGAACCAGAGTGTGATACAGTTGACTCGATCTTTGGCAAGTTTCATGCTCTTTGCTATCAGACTCTTATTGGACCGTCTTGCGCGCGAGAGCAGAGAGAAAATGGAATCCTCGCGAGACGAATCGAGACCGAGGCTAAGCCGTGCATCAGAATCGAGGTCCGAAGTGTGTCCTTGATTATCGCCGTCATTTCCATCGTCGAGCCGCATCGCAACAAAATCTCCGTTCTCGCTTCCACAACATAGCCAACCTTTCTCTGCTACAAGGCATCGGGGCGCAAACGTCAAAAGCTTGATGGTCTCGCATTCGCGTGTCGTCGTATTTAGGCGTTGAACATGATTGCTGCTGTTGCCCCCGGGGAAATAGACAATGTTTTGCTTCTCAACGCTGACGAGCGAACGTAACTGCCAGTGCCTGTAGATGTCATGAGCGTTGGCGAACTCAAAGAAGCCATTTGATGACGTACTGCGAGCGCACGGGAATGCGGTAGTGTTTTCGAGCCTGCTTGGATACGAGGGCCTCGGTAGGATATATGCTAGAGGATGTAAGATATCAGAATTAATAATTCCAAGCAAGGATCGCACGGCAAGCAGTGCTAGATCCAGTGGGTTGGGATCAGGAGACGTACTCGCCGTCATCTACAGCCATGATGCAGCGCGTCACCCCTCAACGGGAATGACAGGTCGACAGGTCGACAGGGTGATTGGCCACCCGGCGGGGAGGGTATTGTGAGCCCAGGCTATGTGATGATGATTTCCAAGCTCTCGAGAAGCCAAACTGTCGGTTGCGATGCGGGCGAGTCGTTGCGGAGTCAGGTTGAGAGGGCGCGAGGAGTGCAGACAGTAATAAAACAGTATGTTGAATGGTCGACGGGCTGAGAATTCGATGAATAGAGACGAAAAGGCGAGTAGAGGTCGTGAGATCGATGTTTGGTGGGATTTATGTAGGGGCGTGGGAATGACGTCTGGCGTGATGGGTGGTGAAGTTTGGAGAACGGGATTAGACTAATCCAGGCCCGACCGAGCTTCACCGGCGGGCAGCTCACCTAATAAGGAAGGGCTGGAGATGACCACAACATTTGGCACGTTGGCAAAATCCGAGTCCCTTGATAAGCATGGAAATCACATTACGGTGTTTACAAGGGCTTCTGAGTGTACAATTCGCTATTCAGGCTGTCTAAATCCCCACGTTGCCTTTCGACCAGCTAGTCATCCGCGGACTAACATCATGATGCATCAGCTTTTGCTACATAATGCAGATATGTAAGCAAACAACTACGTAGTGAGTAAGCAGATGATAACAGAGAATAGGAAGCCCTGCTAATTGTGTTTCGTGCAGATACTCCATAGTTTGATACCCATAGCCAAGTCAGCGGACCGAGCTATTAGAGCTCGATTGCCCGAACCTCAAATCGGTTGCATGAACCTCGTCTGTCACGTGGACTAGTACAGCCTTTTTCAGTTAACTAGTTAGCTCGCGGGGGAACGGGCAATCGTGGCTGGAGCAAAGCTGCTCTGAGAGTTTGTGGGTAATTAACGCCCAAAGTGGTTGATCATTATTAGCTCCGCAAATTCGGACATGACGGCGACTTTGAGTGTATCTACTCCGTACTCCGTAGAAGTTAGCTCAAGTGTCTGCATCATTGGAGTTCCATATCCGAGAGGACATTGGAGCCACCAAACCCAAGCACAAGAACGAATAACGTTAGCCATCAGAAAATGAAATCGAAGGCGACACAAAAAATGCATCTACTGTCTCTTCACATAATTAGTACGTGATTCACAAAATTCGTAGACATTTGAAAGCTCTCATCGGCCAGGGAGATTCAAACCAAAGTGGATCCTCCAAGGGAATAACCATGGTCCGAACCTAGCCGGTGTGTGGAGACGCCACGGTGCTTGCCTCTTTCCTTCGGCTTCTATGAATGACCGGGGAAAGAGCATTTTTCTTCGGCTCAAAAAACTTCACTTCCCTCCCATTCATCCTCCATCTCCATTCACCGTTTCTTGTAAAACACCACCCCTCCTCTTCAGTGCTCTCTCCGACTCGCGCCTTCATCCTCCGTTCTCCGCTGTATTCTATACCCAATTACAATAATCAAGATGTTGGCTTCTCGCTTGTCAAGAGCTGTAAGTGCCCAGAAAACTCCTCCACCGCGTCATCGCCTACTGACCAGCGCATCAGCTTCCCCGAGCTGCCCCCATCGCTCGCTCGGCCGCCTTCACCCGATCACCTTTGGCCTCAAAGTTTGCTCGTTATGAGTCTACTTCAACTGATGGCAAGGTTCAGGGCGCCGTGATCGGTATCGATCTCGGTACCACCAACTCTGCTGTCGCCATCATGGAGGGCAAGGTTCCTCGCATCATTGAGAACTCGGAAGGTGAGCTTCAGCCATCAAACCACCCACCGCGCCCTCGCTAACCATCAATTCAACAGGTGCACGCACTACCCCCTCAGTTGTTGCTTTCGCCGAGGACGGCGAGCGACTCGTCGGTGTCGCTGCCAAGCGCCAGGCTGTCGTTAACCCAGAGAACACCCTTTTCGCTACCAAGCGATTAATAGGACGAAAGTTCAGTGATGCCGAAGTGCAGCGCGACATCCAGGAGGTCCCTTACAAGATCACTCAGCACACCAACGGCGATGCCTGGGTCTCGTCCCGTGGCCAGAACTACTCGCCCTCTCAAATCGGTGGTTTCGTCCTGAACAAGATGAAGGAGACCGCTGAGGCCTATCTCTCTAAGCCGATCAAGAACGCCGTCGTCACTGTCCCTGCCTACTTCAACGACTCTCAGCGACAGAGCACCAAGGACGCTGGTCAGATTGCTGGCCTCAACGTCCTCCGTGTCGTTAACGAGCCCACTGCCGCTGCCCTGGCCTACGGCCTTGAGAAGGAGGCCGACCGCGTCGTCGCTGTTTACGATCTTGGTGGTGGTACCTTCGATATCTCCATTCTAGAGATCCAGAACGGCGTCTTCGAGGTCAAGTCTACCAACGGTGACACTCACTTGGGTGGTGAGGATTTCGACATCCATCTTGTCCGCCACATGGTCCAAGACTTCAAGAAGACATCTGGCATCGATCTGGCCGGCGACCGCATGGCTATCCAGCGTATCCGTGAGGCCGCTGAGAAGGCCAAGATCGAGCTTTCCT
Organism: Fusarium staphyleae; assembly: GCA_017140175.1. Taxonomy (NCBI): domain Eukaryota; kingdom Fungi; phylum Ascomycota; class Sordariomycetes; order Hypocreales; family Nectriaceae; genus Fusarium; species Fusarium staphyleae. The sequence goes on along the minus strand of JADDON010000061.1, from coordinate 6,942 downwards.
CATCTCTGTCCACCGATATCAACTTGCCCTTTATCACTGCTGACTCCTCCGGCCCTAAGCACATCAACATGAAGCTTACCCGAGCTCAGCTCGAGAAGATGGTTGACCCTCTCATCAGCCGCACCATTGAGCCCGTCCGCAAGGCTCTCAAGGATGCCAGCCTTCAGCCCAAGGAGATCCAGGAGGTTATCCTGGTCGGTGGTATGACCCGTATGCCCAAGGTCGCCGAGTCCGTCAAGAGCATTTTCGGCCGCGACCCTGCCAAGTCCGTCAACCCTGACGAAGCTGTCGCCATCGGTGCCGCTATTCAGGGTGCTGTTCTGTCTGGTGAGGTCAAGGACCTTCTGCTCCTCGATGTCACTCCTCTGTCCCTCGGTATTGAGACCCTGGGTGGTGTCTTCACCCGTTTGATCAACCGAAACACCACCATCCCCACCAAGAAGTCCCAGGTCTTCTCCACTGCGGCTGACTTCCAAACCGCCGTCGAGATCAAGGTTTACCAGGGTGAGCGTGAGCTCGTCAAGGACAACAAGATGCTCGGAAACTTCCAGCTTGTTGGCATCCCCCCTGCTCACCGAGGTGTTCCCCAGGTCGAGGTCACCTTCGACATTGACGCTGATTCTATTGTTCACGTTCACGCCAAGGACAAGTCTACCAACAAGGATCAGTCCATCACCATTGCTTCAGGCTCTGGTCTCTCTGATAACGAGATCCAACAGATGGTTGAGGACTCTGAGAAATACGCTGAGACCGACAAGGAGCGCAAGGGTGCCATTGAGGCTGCCAACCGTGCCGACAGCGTCTTGAACGACACTGAGCGCGCCCTCAACGAATACGCCGACAAGCTTGACAAGACTGAGGCTGAGTCTATCAAGGAGAAGATCTCTACTCTCCGCGAGTTCGTTGCCAAGAACCTTTCTGGTGAGGGCAACGCCACCGCTGCCGAGATCAAGGAGAAGACCGATGAGCTCCAGGTTGCCAGCCTTAACCTCTTCGACAAGATGCACAAAGCCCGTGCTGAGGGCGGCGAGCAGTCGAGCTCTGGTGAGCAGCAGTCCCAAGAGGGCGAGAAGAAGGATGAGACCAAGCCTTAAATGTCTTGGTATCTCTCCTTGCTTATATAAAAAAGAAAAATCTGTTCCAATATTTCGAGGAGCGAGGGGCTATGCGGCTTAGATCCCTTTTTACCTCCGTGTATTTCACTGTATTCATACCCCGCCTTAGCCGCATTTACTAGTTATTACCAAAGTCCTTGATTCAGGGTTGGCGGAACAGGCGTTGGAGCTTCAAAAACCTCTTTTGAGAGATCTCCGGTTGTTTTACGAGATGATGGCACGGAAAAGGGGCCAGTGTTTGAATATTTTGTACGACCAACTGCCTTTGCAGGTAGACTAATAACACATCCCCTCTCAGTCGATGCTGTTCATCAACGTTTTACTCTATTATCCTTCGGTGACAGTTGCTGTTTCTATTGTTCGTGGCATTTCTTGGTACGCCTGCTTGGCTTTGTGATTGATATAAGAGAGTATGAGAAAGAAGGAAAATTGCTAGTCTCGCGTCACGACATCCAAGCCCACGCTGTATTAAGTCTGTTCACACCATGCCAGTGAATCGTCTTGGCCTTCTTTGCGCCCTCTGTCCCGTGGACGCCTTCGAGCGGCTTCCCTCCATTAAGCTCCATCATTGATCGTGAATACTTCAACCGCGACGAGTGCGGTCCAGGTAATTGGAAAGTGTCGTATAAAGAGGCACGTGCGTTGGGATCACGCAGCGGCACTCGTTCGCCGAGGAGCGCCGTTTCGGCAAAGAGTAGCTGACGCCCTTCAATCTCGGCTTCAGAGACGGGTCGGGCCTTAAGCTTGTCCCTCGTCTGCTTTCTCTTGCTCCTTGTGCTGCCCGACGGAGAAGCCGAGTTTGGGTATGTGGTGGTAAGGAACCAGCCGTGGCGCTGTGCGACGCGACGCTCGAGGAGCTGGCGGAGGGTACAGACGAAGAGGGAGACAACGAGGAGGATTATGGCGAAGGCGACGATGGTTGCTGGGGCTGGGTGGCCGAGCTCTGGCCACGATGATCGAGGCAGTCGTCGCCAGCCTTGCGGCGGCTCTATGATTGCCGGGTTATGGGCCATGCTGGGATGGAAGTTGTAATGAATGTGAATGTTAAAGGAGTGAATGGAATTTGACCAAATGGCCTGTCTGGCAAAGAAGCATGGCGGAAGATCCTGCGGTGAAGGATGATTTTGGAACTAAAGAGCAGCACGGACTTTGATGTATAAGAGCCCGAAGCTTAAGTATCACCTGGTGGCACAGACGGTAGAAGTAAACAAAGATCCCATTTCATCCAAGGTGTGGAGCATGGCAACACCGGGATGACAACGTCTTCACTGGAATGGAGGGAGACCAAGGAACTGGGTAACAGGGCACAAGCAAGACCGATACTGAGACACTGTCCCAGCAAAGAGATGGCGCCATTAGCAAAGGGCGAAATGCGGTTGGAGTGCTGGAAAAGCCGCGACCTCGACGGGTTGCTTCACGTATAGTAATTATATTTAACTATGATCTTCCGAAGCCGAACCATCCCCTTTTTTGTTGTTGCTGCGGCGCTGGCTTGGCCGTACCAGTCTTGTCCTCCTTCACGGGATCGGCTCCTTCGGGAGCCTTGTTTGGATAATCGATGTAGTTCCATGCCACGTCTAGGAAGATGGGCTTCACAGGGATGAGGGCCATCTTGGGAGGGAACTCGACGATGTGGGATAAGTTGACGCCTCCGGCAGGGTAGTCGTAGAGTGTTTCGATGAGGGGTCGCTTGACAGCGTCTGATGTGCTCAGCGCGGTGTCCTTGCGTATGTTATCAATGTGTACAATGGCGCGATGACGCTGGAGCTCGCCGTTGAGGAGAGTCTGCAGGAATTCGACAGCATTGAACGAGACAGCCAGGCTCAAGGGCGTCTGGCTTGATGATGCTTCGGATTCGGGGATCTTGGAGAGGGAATCCTCAACGAGTCCGTCCGCATGGTTGATCAGAGCGAGAGCATTGGCGGCGTTACCAGTGATCGCATGAGAGCGAGCAATCGCGAGAGCCCTGCCACCTCGTCGTTAGATATTTACCACGCAACATAAGAAGTTGACTTACTTGAGTGCTTCAAAGTACTTGACGTAGGCGTCGACCTGATCGGCCAGTTCTTGGTCATTAGCTACACCGGGCAGTTCCTTAATGGATTCGATGTTTTGCAAAGTTCCATCATAAAGCGCAACCTTTTCCTTGAGTTTGGCCAGCTTCTTTCCAGGGGGGAGTTCCTTTTCTTGTCTGGCTGCTTCGTTATCGGCCTTGCTCTTCCGCTTCCTTGACGGGCCATACTCCTCCGGGGCGCCATCATGGTCTCCTGTCAAGACTCGGTTACGGCCGATTCTCCAGCTCACCGTCTCGAAGTTCACGGCGGTACGGGTGATCTGCAGACTCTGCATGCGGGGATCGCCCTGCTCGACACCCTCTGCCCTCATCTCATCAATTGCCTGCTTCGTGGCATCAACCGCGTCTTGGCTCAGCATCAAAATCTCGTCGTAGGCGCCCGCAAGCTCGTGGGACTGTCGTCCCTTAGGGTCTGCTAGATCCTTGGCGAGCCGTTCCTTTGCTGCGAGCACAGAACCCCACGCCATCGCGATCTGGGCATCTTCGATGTTGACTTCTCGAGAACGCCAAGTCAACGTCTTAGGCGCACCTTCCGCGCTGGCAATTCCATCTCGAGCCTCTGACTCGCCCGACTTGAGAATGCTGGAATCGATCTCGTTAATCTCCTGCACCAGGTCGGCGTCTGACTGAGGAAATGCCTTTCGAGCAATGATGGGGATCGGGACTGTACGAGGCGTCTTCAGCTGGTAGGCGGCGTAGCGGATCGAGGGATCGATGGTCTCAGAAAGGAGATCTTTATAAAGGTCGCCGTTGGTCGCAGCTGCTAGCGCACTGTAGATGATGCGTGCCGTAGCATAGCTTCGCAAGCTGGGCTCCCAATTCTGTTTCTCGAAAGTAGCAGTACCGTGAATCAAAGAAGCATATGCCTTTGCTTCAAGAACATCGGTCGAAGAAGCGCCAGAAATGCCGATCTGAGAAAGTACCTCGACAAGTTCGTCGGCGGTGCGGGTGGCCTTGGTGAGTCGGGAGACAATGTGGGATCGGGTTCGACCGGTGATGCCCCTTTTGTCGCTCGTATGGGCGGACTTGATGCTCATTGCCTGGGCCCAGGCCCGTTCGCTGGTGATGAGAAGCAAGAAGACAAATCTGGAGATGGGGTTAGGGTAGCACTAATTTGAAGTTCAAGGCAATCTGTACTCATGATTCTGGGCAACTTCGTCGGGTGTAACCTTGCCGTGGCCGCGGAACTTTCCTCGGTTCTTTGTAGCTATCCCCAGCTTCTTTCGGCAGCTAAGTAGCCGTTTGGATAGGCTCCCGTGGTAGGTCGAGTAATCGCCGTAGAGGAGAGCCTGGTCACGGCCTTGGACGACGAACTTGGTGATGTCCATGGCGGCGGTGGCAGCGACACAAGCTGCCAGGGGCTGTGAGAGATGTATGTAAGTGCTGAAGGAAGTGCTTCAAGTCGACCAGTAGGGCTGGTATGCTAGGACCGAAGACTAGCAGCTGATGTCGCGATTACTGGCGACAGAGGCTGTATTGAGGCTTGACGTGGAGGTTTAGCGGGGGTTCAGCGACTGAGTGTGGATTGGCTGTTAGGATGGCGGGGCACAAAATTCAAGCTGGAAATTGTTAACATTAGTGGAGCGCCTGAGAAGCAGCAGGGGCGGTCAGATTGAAAGATTTGACTTAGTAATTAACGTTAACCATATGTCCGCACTTATATACTTAATGAGGTTTGAACTGTGAATACTTATTTCGATCAAGTGATGCCTGGACTGTAACATCATATCGTCAAACAGCATCTCTATTGAACGATAAGTACTTGGGTAAGGTAGTTATTCAGGTACCTTATTCTATAATACCCAAGGGCATCTTTAGTGCTATCGAACCTTGATCACTTGTATACTGCTCGTCTCATAACCTGATATTGACTTGCATCTATCGTCGTCTCGAACCATATTGTTCCCACAAGCAGCATCAAAAAGCCTCGAATGCTTCTTTGATCATGTGCTCCTCAGATGTATTCATGCCCCGCATAAGCCCCCCCTCCTCTACCCCCGATGGGCGCCTGGAAGACCCACCCCGCGAACCTCAGTGTGTGCGTGACCTGCAGCCTCAAGTCAAAGTCACGCTTTGTCACGCGCCGAGGGACGTGCTTCTCTGAATCTATCATCTTGTTCAACCTCCATCTTCTTTCTCTTTGTAACCTCTTCGAAGGTGAAAGCGACCTCAATCTGGTTGTTACTAGGATTCCACTTTCGGTCGCGCCTCATTTCCATCATCTTTGGGGCTGGGGCCTCTCATCTCTTCCTCCTCCTCATCCTCATCTCCTCCTCAGAACCTTGAACACTTTCGCCCCTCGCTATCCGATAACGAGTCGCTTATCGTCACCTTTTCCACCCTCAGCCACGAAACACGCCAGCGTTCATTCGCCTTTACGCTCACTTGGCTCGTGCCTCTGCTGCTCCACGTATATCTCGTCTTCCAGTCGCGACGTAACCACTTGACGGTGGACCTTGTCATGAGAGCGGGAACTCTTCTCATGAATTTGACCTGCCAAGTGCCTTTGAAGAACTGCACCCTGCAAGCTGCCGCCTGCCACCTGCGGCCCTCATAAAGAGATGGCTACGAATGGTATGTCCTCGGTCCCATCCGAGAGCAAAGAAGCATTGTCGGAAGCAGATAAGCTACTTCTTGGTCTACTGTCTTTCCGCTCATGTTCCGATATCTAACGCTTCGACCAAGGCCAACCACCTCGCCCTGCAAGCGCTGTTCCGTCATGGAATCCTGCTGCGCTGTTGCAGCCAAATCACCAAAGCTCCTCTGCACCCGGTGGTGGCCCTTCTCAGGGACAACTCTCGCCTTCTCAGCATGTCCAGAGACTTCAGCAGCGGCCACACATGAACAGCTCGGTTGTCTTTCAGTTCTCAAGCCCGAACGAGACACCATCCGCCGGGCCGTCTAGTCGGTCATCCACTCCGGGTAGTAACTACGCGAATGGCACCAACGGCGCAGGAAATTTCATCGAGCGTATGAACCATGTTGAGCATCGCTCATTTGTCCCCCAGCCCAAGCGACGAAGGACAGAGAGCAGTGAAGGGCTTCACAATAGCGGTGCAGCAGCGCCAGTTCGCGGCGGGAGCGGAATCTTGGGAGAGTACGTCAAGGAAAAGCGCAAAGAAGCTAATAGCTCAACCGCATCGCCAGCAATGACGGTTGACCTGACCAGTGGTATTTTAACCTCGCCGAGCACGGTTCTCTCGAAACCTGCTGACGTTTACTAGGAAATGATGACGAAGATGTAGCCATACAAGATCCACGTGACGAGGAAGTTTGCTACGGGATGATCAAGGCTGCCTTGGGCTGCACCCGGGTTCCTTCGCCGAAACCAGGGATGCAGAGCCTTTTTGGTCCTGGCTATCAACCTGGGATCAAGGTTGTGCTGAAAAGGCAGGTGGGCGACACGTCGTTTAAGATACAAGCATACGACCACACGCGGCAAATCATTGGTCTTGTTGAGGCTTCGAGTGCCCGTGCTGTTGCTCCCCTTATCGACTCCAACATTCACCTGAGAACAGAATGCCGGATCCCTCCCCAGCCAAAGCGGTCCGGTGAGGAGCCCGGCCAACCTACCTCTCGATCATACGCCCTTGACATCGTCATGTATGGGCCGGTCAAGTACGCGCGAAACGTAGGTGCGCACCTGAGCAAGTATGGCCAGAAGCTGCTGGCCCCTTCTCTCGTTCAGAAGGGCATTCGTGTCCAAAACCCTCACATTCTTGAGTACCGTCCTCCCGCCCCCAAGTCTTACCC
>JADDON010000606.1:0-21111 GCA_017140175.1 Fusarium staphyleae | reverse complement strand
CTTATGCTTTAAAATAGCCTCTTTATAGTATTATAAGAAGGCTACTTACTTAGCAGAAAGGTAATTATATTAGTTTGCTATATTAGACTTAATACTCTCGATAACCTACTCTATATTATAAAGCTTAACTGCAATCTAAAATAAATAGGGGTCTATACTTAATTAACTGCTAATTTTCCTCTTCTTAATTATATAAGTATTATCTAATACTTATAATCGAAAGGTATACTCTTTATAGTATTATAAAAGTAGCCTTATAGGGGTATTATAGTTAGGCTATTTAGTCTTAATAATTAGGCTAAACCTAGCTTCTTTAGCAGTAGTATAAATAGCTACTTTAGCTATAGCAAGAGAGAGAAAGGTAGTTCTATAAAGAGACTCTATAATAACTAGCGATAGGTATATTTTAGTATCTAGCGATAGCTTTATATATAGGCGTAATTATAGTTATAATTAGCTAATTATATATAAGGATATTAAAGATTATAGTTAGACGAGAAATACCGCATTTAGTATAGTTAAGACCGATATTAGTATCTAGCCTTAATTATATAGGTCTAGCCATAAAATTAAGTGCCATTTACACTAGGTTAGGTGCTTGATAATCACGACCTAGATAAATGCCTTGTTTGGGGACTCGAGGCCCTGTCGATCTTTGCCATTCTGCACACGCCATGACAAGGCCATCCACGCGGATCAGGAAGTGCCTGATTAATTGCTGGAAGCGGTGCCAAGCAGACCCGGCACGCCAGTTCCGAACAAGACGGGGATATCGCAGATAAGCTTGTTACCGTAGCGCGCCTTGCGTAGAGTGTCCCCAGTAGCCTGTTTGTTGGAGCGCCCGCGTGGGAGATGGGGTACGTACAACCAGGCCGGCCTCTTTGATTGTTTGACTGTTTGTGATTCTGATGTTTGAATTACGTTTGATGATAGTAGCCGTACACAGAAACGGCAACACACCAGGCAAAAGAGTCATACAGTCGCCGCCAGAAGAGTCCCGATGTTGTTGCGGATGAGATGGAGACCCCTGTCCACCTGGGGCCTGTACAGCCTCACTTTGCCCCTGGCATATCAGCCAATCAAATCACCAGATTTGCTGTTGTAATCCCTCTCTAGCGGACTCCCTCCACGCTGGTCGACGACATCATTGCGCCTCTTGGGTAGCTCACAGTGGGCTCGTCTCCACTGACGCCACAGGGAGCAAGGGCCTCGTCCTCGATCTGGGAAACCTGGTGCATTCCCGTTTCCGCCTTAAAGCCAAGGCCTTGGCCTCTTGGCCAACTCTTCCTCCTTCACTTACACCTGAACCTCTCTAAACTCCAAAACACCAAGGGACAGCTTATCTATCACCGCTGATAGATACCGTACACTCGCGTACCTACCGAATAGAAACCTGTTCGATGAAGGAAACCTCATCTGAATCCCCCGACATAGATGGCAATCGCTCTGGTGCACAACCCGCAGCGAATGGACTCTTGCCGCCTTCTTCCACGGCTCCTGAAGGTGGCAACCCTCTCCGCTTGAATCAACAGCCTGATCACGAGGAGTTCAACGAAAAGAAACGTTCCAAGAAACGCAAGGGCAGCTCAGGTCCCAAACGTCACACTGATCACCATGGTTCCTCCATGCTCGAGATCCCATCTGCTGGGCACGTCTCATCTCATGCATCTTCTCAGACTGCACGGACGGGGTCTCTCGTAGAGACCCCTCCCAAGGCCGAGGAGCCATCTCAAGAGAACACACCTTCAACTAAAAAGACCCGTTTCATAGACGAGATCCGCCGCAATGTCCGGCTGGCCGTCACTTACAGCTGGCTCAATGTCTTGCTTGTTTTCGTTCCCGTCGGTATTGCCGTCTCTCAGGTCGACGGCATGCCTGGCGGTGTGATTTTTGGCATCAACTCGATTGCCATTATCCCGCTTGCTGGGTTATTGGCTTTCGCAACTGAGTCTGTGGCGCGCAAGATGGGCGATGCCCTCGGCGCCTTGCTTAACGTCACCTTCGGCAACGCTGTTGAACTTATCATATTCATTGTGGCATTGGTCCAAGGGCAAATCCGAGTAGTACAAGCCGCTTTGTTGGGCTCCATCTTGGCCAACCTGCTGCTCATTTTGGGCATGGCCTTTTTCCTCGGTGGCCTCCGGTACCGAGAGCAGATCTACAACAGCACCGTTACTCAGATGAGTGCTTGCTTGCTCAGTCTGGCCGTGACCAGTCTGGTTCTACCTGTATGTTTAGCCCTTCATTGTGTGTATTTCCATCTTGTACTGATAATTCATATAGACCGCTTTCCACGCTTCCTTCAGCGACCCGACTCTTGCTGATGCACAGTCTCTCAAGATCAGCCGTGGAACCAGTGTGGTAAGTTATTGTTGCTGTCTTTCTACGTAAATCTCTCACTAACCCAACGCCAGATTCTCCTTCTCGTCTATCTACTTTATCTCCTCTTTCAGCTCAAGTCGCATGCATACATGTACGAGTCGACACCGCAGCATATCGTTGATGCCGAATCGACTCCTGGCCCTGCTGCCGGATGGTTGGATTCATCAAGTTCTGATAGCAGTTCATCTTCGAGCTCGGATTCATCCGACTCTGATTCTTCCCATGGTACTATGCGCAAGAAGATGAAAAGGGTCCTTCGACGACGACGGAGGTCCAGCAACACCTCCGCCGACACTGCCGACACCAAAGGAGTTCGTGCCGCTTCTTTCACTACGTCAAACGCCACCCCTCGCGAGGAGGTTTCTGAGCCATCAGCTTCCCGACACCGGATTCCCCGATTCCCATCATACGAAGGGAGTGAGCAAGCCATTGATGAAGATGATGAGCCACGTCGGTCTAGACGTCATCGCCATCGCCGGCATAGACACCGCAAGAATAAGAGACGGGATCTCGAATCCGCTGAAAATGGTGGCGATGGAACACGATCACAGGGAAAGCTGCCGGAAAACGATAAACAACCACGAGCCGAGGGCGAACCTCGTCGTGTCGACTTTGCCGTGCCAAACGAGCCTGAGGCAGGCCCATCGAGCGGAGGCCGACGACCATTCCCTGTCCTGAGGGGAATGTCGGTTAAGAATCTGGCGCCCACGGTCTTTACTGAAAAGTCAGAGGCAATAGTCCCGCCCGCTCCTGCTGGTCCTGTTCCCCGTGTTCGTTACGGCATCCGACGCACCAACTCACTTCCAGACCGCCTCAACAACCAGATCCGCCCTCCCGGCGCCATGTTACCTGCACAAGTGCCTTTGATGGCATTGAATGCCGCAGGTGCCCAAGGTGTTGACAGGGACGATGACGAGCTGGAGCATCTTTCCCGAGTTGGCTCCATCATCCTTCTCCTCGTCTCGACGGCCCTCGTTGCAGTTTGCGCCGAGCTACTCGTTGACAGTATCCAGGAAGTCGTCGCCTCTTCCTCCGTGTCAGAGACGTTCATCGGCCTCATCATTTTACCGATAGTGGGTAATGCAGCTGAACACGTTACTGCGATCACGGTTGCGATGAAGAACAAGATGGATCTGGCTATCGGTGTTGCTGTTGGTAGCTCGATCCAGATCGCTCTCTTTCTGACGCCGCTCGTTGTCATTCTGGGCTGGATCATAGACCGCGAGATGACGCTGTACTTTACGCTATTTGAGACGGTCTGTCTCTTTGTGTCGGCCTTTATTGTCAACTTTCTGGTTTTGGATGGTAGGAGCAACTACCTTGAGGGTGCACTGCTTTGTGCGGTATACATCATCATCGCTGTCGTTGCCTTCTTCTATCCAGATGCGGAAGATGCCAGTGCCTGGGGTGATTAATGGCTCGCCAAGATCTGAACTTGATACGGCTGGTGAGGGTCATACGAGTCGAACACGTCGATGGATGATGAACAATTGCTGTACGGAAGCAGCATCATATTGGCTAGATTAGATCAGTCAGCCATCACTTTTTTATGATAGTTGACTAAGAGGCTCATTGCTGCGCAATAGGTGCGATATCAGAGGTGAACATACGGCACGGCATTCACTTAGATAGTTAAACTCAAACTACAATATATTGTGGCGATGGCGCCCACTTGTCAGCATCCTCAGCTCATTACCTTAGATGAACGAGCATATACAAGTGTGGAATCTGTAATTCTTGGGCTTCATCTGTTCTCCTGCAAAGGTCTCTGCAGCGCTTCCTTAGCGGGCAGTGCTGTTCATGGTGGTTAGACCCCCCATGCCCACATGCGAGCCAGGCTCAAAGCGGCGTGGTGATGTTTGTGGAAGCGGGAAATGACGGTGGCACAGCCACAACTTGAGCTCTGCTGATTCATGATATATGAAGCTGGTGGCAAGGCGAAGCTCGGTTGGATGCCTCTTTGAAGTTGCGCGTGTTGGCCGTTGAGTTTGGTTTCGTTCGTGACCCAGGGCTTTAAAGTGTTTGCATTTATTTGCGTCACCGTGTCCAACCTTGTTTTAGCTTCTCATCAGCAACAAAGAAGCTCCAACTTATTTAACCATTCCATCACTAAGCATCGACTTTCCACTAACTAATCACCTCAGTATTCATCTCGTCATGTGTTTCGGCAGCAAAAACGAGCGTGACAGCGAGCCAGCGCCGCGTCCAGCTCAGAGGCCGGCATCTTCGCAGAGCCAGGGAGATGTCAAGAAGAGCAACTACAATCCCCAGCATGACACGGAGCAATTGGCCGGAACGTCAAGTTACGCGGCGCCGCCAGGACCTCCTCCGGACAGGAAGCAGGCTTCCGACTTCGCGCCTCCTCCAGGACCACCGCCGGGACAGTCTTCATCACAGCAATACGATGCTCCGTCTGGGCCACCGCCAGCGCAGTTCTCATCGCAACAGTATGCTCCTCCACCGGGACCTCCACCGCCAGCGCAGTTCTCATCGCAACAGTATGCTCCTCCGCCGGGACCTCCACCGTCTGGTGCGGCCACGCAGCCTCAGCATGACTGGGAGGTAGCTGTACCGGACACTTCGTTGTTCCCTCCGCCACCAGCAATCTTCAGCGGCTACGATAAATCACCAACAAGCAATGCCACCGAGGAGGAGGCCATTGCCGGCGAGGACTGGTGCCGGACGTATCCCATGACCCAGCCCCTCTACCTCGACCAGATCGGAAAATCAGCCCTTCAAGCTGGCAACATCCGCCTGATGGAACCTATGGGCTTCAGTGGCCAGCTCACCTGGGTCAGCCCTGGCCATTGGACAGGCTGGACAAAGAGGAATTCGCCTGATCGCTGCATCATCGGCTACCCGCCCCTTTACTCCGTCACTGAGCACGACCCCATCCGCCTCGGCCAGCCTAGGACCATCTACTACGAAGTCAAGATTGCTCGTGACAGCCCTGAAGTCTTCCTCGCCCTCGGCTTCACCGCGCTGCCATACCCATCTTTCCGCATGCCAGGCTGGCACCGCGGCAGTCTGGCGGTGCACGGCGACGACGGCCACAAGTACGTGAATGACCGCTGGGGCGGCCGTGACTTCACGGAGTCGTTCCGCCGCGGGGAAACGTATGGTGTGGGCATGACCTTTCGGCCTATCGGCGGGCCGAAACCCCAGGTCGACATCTTCTTCACTCGCAACGGGACCATGACGGGCGGCTGGGCGCTGCACGAGGAAACTGATGCGGAGCAGGATCTGCCCGTGACAGGGCTCGAGGGATTTCACGACTTGAGCTGTGCCATCGGGACGTACGACGGTGCCATATTTGAGGCTATCTTTGAGCCGTCCAAGTGGCTGTACAACCCCCATCAGCTGTGATGTTGGGAGCGCTGTAGCTTCTTTGTTTATGCTTTTCTTTCTGCAGCAACGAAACTGTATGTCTTTGATCTGAGAATAGATAAAAAGACACGCGTCCTCTTGATCCAAACTCTGTAATTGGGTTTACGCCCAACTTACACCGCACCAAGTATGAGGAGGATGTTGTTCTCGGCTCGTGAGAGGCCTTACTCCTCTGTACTTTCTAAGGGCCCTCAGCTTCCTTGTGTATGTCGATGGCTGTACGATATTCTCGAGGTTCCAAGAGCTAAATAAAGTACAGCCAGCAATTGATAAGCCGATCTTACTTCCAAGCCCGTTTGCCCAATATTTCTTCATCGGAATCACCTAGCTAGCCCATTAATTAACATAGATGACGATTGGCAACGCCCAACTTTCTGGAAGATATTGGATGTCATGCATATACCGGGGGGTTGAGCCCCCATACTCGCAAACCCCACGTAAATACGTATGTAGGGCCGATAATGTAATCGCGATTTACGTCCTCTGGTCTGCCTCAACCTTTGCCTATGAAACTCTTTAACACCAAGCAACCATGGAGGTCGACAGCGATAACGGGCTGCTCAGCCGGGTCGCATTGGGTGATGAAGTCGAGCGGTAAGCTTCAAATCCTGGAACAGCCCAGCGAGCAGTGGATATCTAATGATTCATAGAGATGCTTGGCCCGCCTTGCGCCGCGACATGATATCTAGACTTGATCAGGTACAATCATCTTGTCGCATTTGCGAATGGTGAACTGACGCCGCTTTCCCTTCAGATCGTCCACGATGATTTTCCCATCCCAAATCTACCTCCTCCGCCAGCAGCTCCCCAACCCGCTCTAGAATCACGCGCGTCTGCGCCGCCATCTTCGCCTCGACCCGAGTCCCAGGAAACGAACCAGGAGAATGCGCCCACCGAATCGCTACCTGCCACGCAGCCCATCGATGACACGCTACCCGAGCAAATCACCGATATGCTTCACGATATCACCAACCACCTCCAGACCTTCGAGAACTTTCCACCTCATACGATCCAACGCCTTGCCGAGCTGATCCTGCGGCCTCGCGCACATTACAGAGCGCTGGCGCCTTATCTACACGCTGTCGACCGAGTCGTGCAGGTTACGTCGGGGACGAATACCTATCCTCTGCCGCCACCTATCCCTGACATGTCATCGATGCATATTAACGGCGAGGACGCAAAGGACCCAGCCGTGTCGGTCGCGTGGAGCAATCCCACAACGGCAGCTCTAGGAACGGATGAAGCGCTGGGAGGTGCACTTTTGACTCCTATTCCATGGCTGACTAGGCGGAGCCCGGAAAGTGGACAAGATACCCCAGGAGCGCAGATTCACAGTGAGAGCACCGAGACTATCGAAGGGCCCAACGGTGTTGGGAGTATCGAGACGGTCTCTGTCAGTGTAAATGGTATTCCGTCAACAGGGCACACGAGAGGGGTTACACAGGGCGAGCTTCTTCGTCAAGAGCAAAGGGCTGGCGTTGTCCCCGTAAGCCAGCTGTCACGCGCACAGGAGGCCGCGCACGAGGGAGAGCGCGTCCAAGCGGAGGAGGAAGAGGAAGAGGGGCCTCATGAGGAAGAAGAGGAGACACCACATGCCAGAGGCCCCGAAGAAATTGGCGTCGACGACACCGGCCCTCAGTCTGCAACCACAAGCTACATGGGTGAAAGCGGCCTGGAGATGCAGGGCATCGATGTGGAAGCTGCAGTTGGTCGACGACACGGTGACGAGGAACAAGAGACAGAGGGCGCTGTAGACGCAGACGGAGATTCCGAGGTCGACGGTGAAGCCAAGAGCCCTGGCGCAGAGAGCGTGGGCACGAAGCGAGAAGCGGATCAAGACCTAGAAGGCGAGGCTTCCAAGAAGATCAAGGAAAAAGAGGCCAGTGACGAGGAAAGGGACGACGATAATGTCGCTAATGCCAGGGAGGAGGCTGAGGAAGCAGTTGGAGTCGAATCGGAAGCCAAGGACGAAGCAGCGGCAGCGAAGACCAGGCAAGAAGATGCTGATAAGATGGACACGGAATAGTAAACGCCGGTGCTCGGCAAGGCGTCACGATGAATAGCATGATACCACTAGGCTAAGGAATTCTACTTTGCCTGACACTTTTGGGGGTTAAAAGATATGTTGTTTTATGCCGTGACGAAGTTGACGTGGTTTGAAGTGATGACTATAGGGTTAGAGATGGAAGCAGCTCAGTGTATCCGTACTTGAGTTTCTTATGGGCACGAGGGTGAGTACTCCTTTCCAAAAGCCAACTAGAATTAAATTGGAACAGAAAGTCTTAGTCATTGTTCGGGCAGTAGGGTTACTGATAGACCTCTATATCTATACATAGTAATTTTCACCGTATTATGTTGGTTAATAGCTATGAGTTGAGTTGGAGACTGGGTGGTCTTGACTGAGCCAGCCTATCAACTCTCATCGTACCGTTGCCGTGGTTACTGCCGCCATGCCACTGTGACAGGCGACCCACTCACAGGCGACCCACACTGCTAAACATGGCATATGATTGTATTTACTCCAAACAATCTCTTTACAGACATACATCCCACCCCTCGGCGCGCCACCAAGGATTGAAGATTTTCGAGATTCAATCTTTGTTTCTTCAGCTTCTTGAGGCGCTAGAACTGAAGACTTATCCGAGACCTAGTTAACAAACAGCAAACAGCAGCAACAAAACCTCTCCATACACATATCCTTCAACAGCTGCCCACCGTGGCTTACCAACGCCCAACACGCTCCGACCGGGAGCATAGCCGGATCGCAATGGCCCCGAGCCTGCGCGCCGGCACCGGTAGCCGTGCCAGCGTGAGATCAGGCACGAGGGCACCTCCGCGATACGCTTCATCCTCGGTCGCGTCACGAGCTGAGCGCAACGGTCCCGTATCGCCCGCTGGCTCAGTCGTCTCTACTAGCACCGTCGGCACGAAGCGCAAGGAGCGCGAGTTTGAGTCTGACTCTAACTCCAACGCCGAAGAGACAAACATCACCGTCGTTGTGCGCTGTCGCGGTCGTAATGAGCGCGAGGTTCGCGAGAACAGTAATGTTGTCGTCACGGCGGATGCCGTCAAGGGAAAGGTTGTCGAGTTGTCGATGGGGTCGAATGCGCTGAGCAACCGGTCGTACAACTTTGACCGCGTCTTTTCTCAGGCGGCTGACCAGAACATGGTCTTTGACGACACGGTCAAGCCAATTCTCGACGAGGTGGGATTCCTCTCTCATGTCCTCGCCAGCGCGTATTCTCAAGACTAACACGGGAGCATAGATGCTTTCCGGATACAACTGCACCATCTTCGCCTACGGACAGACGGGAACGGGCAAGACGTATACCATGTCCGGTGACATGACCGACACTCTGGGTCTGCTCTCGGACGAGGCGGGCATCATTCCTCGTGTCCTGCAGACCCTTTTCAATAAGCTCGAGCTCGAGGATGCCGAAAGTACAATCAAATGTTCCTTCATCGAGCTTTACAACGAGGAGCTTCGAGACCTGCTCTCCGTCGACGAGAACGCCAAGCTCAAGATCTACGACGACACATCACGAAGGGGCCACGCCAGCACTGTTGTCCAGGGCATGGAGGAGAAGCACATCAAGAGCGCTGCCGAGGGCGTCAAGGTGCTTCAGGAGGGTAGCTTGAAGCGCCAGGTGGCCGCCACAAAGTGCAATGACCTAAGTTCTCGCAGTCACACCGTCTTCACCATCACCACCTACGTCAGGAAGCCTAATGAGCATGGCGTCGACGCTCTAGTCAGCGCTGGAAAGCTGAACCTAGTCGATTTGGCCGGTAGCGAGAACATCCAGCGTTCCGGTGCTGAGAACAAGCGAGCTGCTGAGGCTGGTCTTATTAACAAGTCACTCCTCACTCTCGGCCGTGTCATCAACTCTCTTGTTGATAAAGGTGCTCACATCCCATACCGAGAGTCAAAGCTTACTCGTCTGCTACAAGACTCCCTCGGCGGAAGGACGAAAACATGCATTATCGCGACCATCTCTCCCGCAAAAAGCAATCTCGAGGAGACCATCTCAACTCTTGACTACGCCTTTCGGGCCAAGAATATCAAGAACAAACCTCAGCTCAACCCAATGGTGGAGAAGAAGACTTTGCTGAGAGACTTTACGGCCGAGATAGAGAAGCTCAAGAGCGAGCTGATCTCGACCCGCCAGCGCAACGGTGTTTACCTATCCAACGATGCTTACGAAGAGATGACGGCCCAAAGCGAGTCCCGCCGCATCGTCAACGAGGAGCAGGCCGCCAAGCTCGAGACGCTGGAAAACAACCTGCGGAACAAGGTCCAGGAGCTCTTCAGTCTCCAATCTACATTCATGGGACTCAAGAAAGATCACGAGGGCACAAAGGCCCAGCTGGAAGACACCAATGAGGTGTTGGATCAGACCGAGATTGTTCTTTCGGCTACACGCAAGTCGCTGGCTGAGGAGACAAGGATAAGAAAAGCGCATCAGAAGACGGAGGAAAAGCTTACCGAAGTCGGCGGAGAGCTCATCAATAAGCTGCACAAGACTGTGCGCGACGTCAGCGGCCTCCATGCAAAGAACAAGCGCAAGTCGGATCTGCAGTCTCTGAACCGCAATACATGGGGAACATCACAGGATCAAGTTGTAGATGTCACTTCAATGGTTCAGAGGCGAATCGAGGAGTTCCAGGACGAGCAGCAAGAACACATCGCAAACGTTGGAAAGCGAATGGAGGAGTTTGTGGACGAAGAGTTGCAAAAGCTCTCATCGACGCAGACCTTTCTCGATGAGCACTTGACCACATTTGGAGAGTCAAAAAAGCAGCTTCTGGATCAAGAGCACAAGTCAAAAGAGGACATGGACGAGGTGTTGGAGGAGATCAAGGTGGTTCGCGACACAGTAAAGGAGAGAATGGGCGAGAGCCTTCAGTCTATCTCACATTCTGCCGAGAGGATAGCGGCGGATATGTTGGACGAGATGACGGCCTTCCACGGTCAGGTAGGCCAAGCCCCTGTCTAACCAAGCAATGCCATAAACTAATATCACACAGCTACACAGCTCGTACAGCTCGCTTGGAAAGGACTTCAAGTCCATGTTTGAAGACCTCGTCAAGCACATGACTGCCCAGCGAGCCGAGTGCGACAGTCTCAAGCGACAGCTTCAGGCTGCGACAAACACGGTGGTGCTGCAGAATGCTACTATCTCTACGCGCATCCAGGATGCACTGGAAGAGGAGCGTCGACAAGCTGTTGACGATCGCCAGAAGTTGATGACTCAAATCTCAGCCCTGATCAACACCCAGGCCGAGACGCAGGAGTCACGCCTACATGAGAAGGCCTCTCAGATCCAGAAGACTGTGGCCGAGACCAACACGAACCTCGAACAAGCAGTCTCTCACTACGGCGAGGGCATGACGACCTGGGACGTCAAGGAGAGCGAGATGCTCGACGAAGTAAAGAAATCCCGCGACCAGCTCAAGCTCAAGCTCAAGGATGACTGGACAGCTGCCAATGATCACAGCAACTCCATCCAGGCTACCGCCAAGTCTGTCCATGCCGAGACCGTCCGTGTTGTGGATGAGCAGATCAAGGATCTCGATGTCCAGATGGAGGCTCTCGACGATTTTGTCGCCCGCGCCAAGACAGAGAATGGTCATCATCACGAGACTCATTCTCAGTCAGTCCAGGGTCTGTCTAACACAGTCGAAGAATCATTCGGAAACATCTCGGCACACTTCAAGTCGACATTTGACCGTGTGAAGAACCTTGGCGAGGATATGGAACTCGACCTCGGCGATCTTCAGGAAGGCTTGGAGCCTCTTGGTGATCAACTCTGTCAGCCCCTGGCCAACCTGCGTGAGGACATCTCAGGCACATCTCTTCAGGAATACCACCCTACCGGCGAGACGCCCGCCAAGGTCCAATACCACTACCCGACTGATCTTCCTCGCACTGAACCGCACGACCTCATCATCTCCGGCGTCGACGAGGCGCCCACCCCGACCAAGGAGCGTGACACCAACGACAAGGACACGACCATCGTCTTTGCCGACCTCGACTGCCCACCAAAGATGATGACTTCCCCTGCTCGCCCGCCTCCCCGTGCCTCCAACGCCAGCGCGCCCGAGCACAGCAGCGGGCCCATGGACATGGGCCTCCGCGAGGTGAACCCCAACACGTCCAGCCTCACGACGGGCAGCATCAACTTCAACCCTCGCACGAGCACCATGTCGATGCCGCCCGAGCGCACCATGCCGCTGTTTAAGCGCAACGCACGCGTGACGCGCAGCACGAGGAAGCCTGGCGCTACAGATATCCTTGTCGAGGGCAGCGAGAATCTGCTTCCGACGGCGTTTGAGGAGAACGGCACTAGGAGGAAGAGCCCCAGGCTGAACTAGACGCTTCTATCGATTTGTGTATACGGCGGAGGTTACTTTTTCATTGGGTTTTGGATATGGAGTTGTGGAGTGCTTAAGACGTGACTGGGTTGCATTCAGTTCTCGGAGCGATTTGGGAGCTTAACGTTCGTTGTAGGGTTATTTGAGTACTTGATACCCTTTGACTTTTGAGATGATCGAATAATCATTATTTATATTCTATGAAAGCAAAGAGTCCCTTGAGAGTTTTGAGTATTGTGTGATATAAAGGAGGTTGACTCCAGCTGACGTGCTAGGAAGATGGACCTCGATACGCAATGTGCTCATGCCAGATGGATCACAGCCTCGTCACGAAGACTCATCGCCCTGAGCGAAGCTCCCCTCTCGACTCACTCCACTCCTCTCCCCGTAGAACCTCTTCCTTTTCCTCTGTATCGCATCCTCACCCCTCCACCCCCTGCCCGGCACAATGGGCCTCAAGAAGCCATCCACGTGCACTCCGCCCACCACCTCCTCGTCGCTGTCCACATCGCCCGTCTGCCCCTGGTGCACGAGCTCCAGGTGCCGCCGCAGGTTCGTCTTTCGCGCGAAGCCCCGCACGGCGCGGTCGCACGACGAGATGGGGCAGAAGACGATGCCGCCCGCAGAGCCGGAGCGGGATCGCGACGACCTGGCGGCGGGTGAGCGTGTCGAGCGTCTGCTGCTGCGGAAGGAGTCCGGGCTGCGGCTTGAGCGGGCGAGGGAGGCTTGGCGGGAGGCGACGCGGCGCTGGGCTAGGTCTGCGGCGTCGTCGCTTTCGTCGTCGGCGTCTGAGTCGGAGTAGGAGAGCTGGATGGGCTGCGGGCGATACTCGACGGCCTTGATTCCGGCACCTTGCGAGGTGGGCATCTCGTTCAGTGTCCTGACCACCATGCCCTCTCCAAAGAGGTCGGCGCACCGGCGCGCTGTTCTTGCGACGACATCACCCGAGAAACCTGCCAGCGCGGCTGCTCCGAGCACGTCGCTCCAGTCGCGAAGGCCCCATCTCGCGAGCTTGCGGTCTGCGTTGGTCCCAGCGGTCGATTCATCCTCCGTCTCTAGACTCTGGGAAATATCTCGTTTGAGAGACATTGAGCGCTCACGCTCCATAGACTCGCCCTTACGTAACCACTCCTCAAATGCGGCGTCCTTGTCCTTTGGCGTTGTGGGAAGCTTCCGGTGGGATTCGCGGGCAATGCGGAGGAGCATTTCCTCGTGGGTCTCGCCATCGCGAGGGACATGGACCTTGCGAGGACGACCGCGTCTGCCTGTAGGTGTGCCGGCAGCGGCTGGTGAGGGAGACGCAGAGATAGCTCCCAGCTTCCGTGGACGGCCGCGGGACTTTTTCTGTCCGCCCTGGCTGTCGGATTCATCTTCAGTAGATGAGTCAGAAAGAGAGCCTATGCCGGCCATGCGTGAGTTGTGGAGAATGGACAGTGTAGCGTCGAGTTGTGTCAGGATATGTCGGACTGATGGACGTAGTAGCTCGTAGGATAGCTCGTCGTTTGTCGACTCTACAGGTTCGAACGTCTTTGGTATCCGTTGCTTACCCAGCGTGTCCTCCTCTTCATCGATAGCAATGATTTCGCTCTCATCTTCGGTCTCTAGCTTTGCCGAGGACTCTCGTGACAATCTATCCGGGGTGTTGTTATGACTCTGGTCATGCAAGGCCGTGGAGGACTCCTCGATAGATGGCATCACCACCTTGCTCTTTCTCTTGCGAAAACGTTGTTTGGCTGTCCGCAGGATGGTTGCCGAAATCTCCTCCTCTAGTTCAGTACTTGGAAGAACTTCTTGGCGTCTACGAAACGTGAAGCGGTCATCTTCATCGTGCTGGCTGTTGATGAGCTGTTCCTTGGGCACTTGTTTATGCTTGAGCGGCCATGCAGTCCATGATTTTGGCGGTGCCCATATTGCATCCTGGCCGTCTTCCTAGGTCCGCGATGTTAGCAGCCGCGTTACTCAACACTCATCACGGGAGGGCTTGTCAGCTTCTTTGGAATGATGCTCACCGTCTTAACCATCAAGTCCTGCGCGGTTCCCACATCTCGGCCTCGTCTCTTGAGCGCAAACGCATTGTAGAGATGCACGGCGAGATCTTGGTCTTGGAGCTGCTTCAACGACTGCCAGAGAAGCCTGTCGTCCTCTGTAAGCGTTCGCCATGTCGACTTTGGCCCTGTCCAACGGTTCGGCCTGTGCTGGTGCAAATCCTCCGAGGCGATGGACGCGATTTCGTCGCTGTCTAGCTCCCAAGCGGTGGCGCTAGCTTCCATTGTGGAGAGTTGCTGGTGATTCAACAAATGATTACTGCTTAAGAAATCGTGTCATTTATTCGTTCAACCATCGTGTGTTTTGTTTGGTCAGGCTATGGGCTCTCGTGGTTGTTGTAAGGTCAAGATCGAACGTTACTAGTTAGGTAACTAAGTACGGATACATAGTCTAGATATCAATCCTACCTACCACAGTGGAGCCACACCAACTGTGTAACCTCATATTGTGTACCTCTTCACTTCTCTCTCGACATCAAAACACCCTTTTCATCGCATGTAATTGAATCTATCTGAATGGTATAAATCATTGCCTTCACATTACGCCTAAGCCTTGCCCTTCGCCTTTTCCTTCTCCAGCCTTCTTCGCTTAGCCCGCAGCTTCTGATCCTCGGCGCTCTTCTTGTTATTCGTGTAGATCATCTGCTCGTAGAGCTTGCGCTTCTTCTTGCTGAGCATGCCCTTTGCCCGCTCAATGTCCTCGGCCTCCTCGCGCGACTTCTTGGTGTAGGCCTTGCGAGCCTCCTCCTTGGCCTTGGCCTTGGCGTTTGTGGCCTTGGACTTGACGGCGCCTCCCGTAAGCTCGGCCTCCAACTCCTCTTGACGTTTCTCGGAATCATCCTCCGACTCGACCTCTTCTTGCTCATCCTCAGAGAAGCCACCGAATTCATCATCTTCTCCTTCGGCATCTTCTCCATCCTCTGACTCAGCCACATCCATTCCCTCGATAGTCTCGTCAACTCCGTTGTCTTCACCGTCGCTCTGCGCCTCGATAGCTTCATCCTCAGGCTCCTGCTCCTCCAGAGGAATAGTAGGATCGTAAGCGCCCTGGACGCTCCTTACGAAGGGGCTCAGATGAGGGGGGAGAGAAGCACCGGGAGCGTAGACATGAGGTTCCTTCAGCTCACCGTCGTTGACACTATCCCACACCCACTGGGGCTGGATGTAGGTCCGTCCTGGAACTCGTCGGTTGGCGGCAAGCTTCTGAGAGGTCTGGCTATCCTCGCCTTCGCCATCCTCCTCGGGCATAACCTGAATGGGAGGTCGGTCAACGATCTGGTGGGTAATCGAGGGGTCAAGCTCGTTGGTGGTGAAAGCGCCATCGCCGAGGACCGCATCCCAGCCAACGCGCTTGCAGCCAAACGATTTGAGCAGGAACTCAAGAGGTTGTCGAGGGGTTTCACGGGATAGGTAGATGGTGAGGTTGGAGAAGAGACTGTTGGGGTTGGTTCCAGTGTTGGAAGGCTGAGGCAGCACATCACCACCGGGAGCCGCAGGCTCAAACTTGTCAATCGTTTCCGTCTCTTGATCTTGACCGTCCACTTGGTTATCAGCTCCCGACATTGACTCGTCCTCAGTGTCGCTGGTCTTCATTTTCTTGAGAACCTTGTTGACAGCAGCCTGGACCTTGGGGTCGGGCTTGTGCTCAGAAGCCTCCAATTGCTTCTGCTCTTCGGCACCAACCATGGTCTTGCCCTCGAGAGTGAAGGCACCAAGCTCGGCGGCATTCTCGTCCTTGGCCTGGTCAAACTTGGGGGGGTACTTGAGACCGAGGGAGGTGTACAATCGGAAGTTGACAAAGCCCAAGAGGGTCATGTAGAATTCGACAAAGGTACCCATGATGCGGAAGTCGACGTCACCAACGACGCGCTGGTTGAACTTGTAGGGCACCAGCCACAGAACGTCCTCTCCTTGGATGTTGGCCTGGTAGTAGATACCCTTGATAGAGAGGAAAGACTTGGTGACGCTCTGCGACACGATCAGGTAGTGTTGGAACTCGAGGCACAGGCGCTCGCAGCGGGCAATCATCTTGGCGGGGACCATCGAGGTCGAGGGCAGGTTGGCGAAGAGGAAGAGCATGGATAAGCAGTCGTCAAGGTCTCGCAGGGAGTCGACAAAGGTCGGGTAGCGCTCTCTAATGACATGGTCAAGAGTGTATCGCGGTTTGCCTGTCTTCTCAGGTCGCGCAGCATTGCCCTCGAGACGGGCGGCATCAGTGACATCGCCTCGGCCGAGCGCACGGGAGATCTTCTTCTCGAGAACCTTTTGGTCGCGGAACTTTTGCAGCAGCGGCTCGTGGAGGAGATACTGGATGTCCTTGGCGTAGTAGAAGGTGGTCGAGCTGGTGGCCGACTTGTAGACCTTCTTCCTGCTCCGGGGCTCGCGAGGATAGATTCCCTTCCAGATGCACAGCTTTCGGAAATCAGGAAGGCTGATCTGGAGTTTCCGAATCGCCTGGTTTCGGGTAACGTAGTTCTTGGCCGCGCCGGCCTTGCCCTTCTTCTTTATCCGAGGCATTGTCGCTGTTGGAGATGGGCTCTTTTTGCTGGTGTTCGTCTCTGGCAGCAAAGCAGCGGGGCTCTTTTTTTCCTATTGTCGTTTCCCGTCAACTTTTTTTTTTCCGGACTTGAAATTTTATGCCAGGATGCACCGCCTTGAGAGAGCCGCTAGGTGGGTCCAGCGCGGCAATGGCAGTGGTCAATTCGCTTACAGAATCCTCACCGCCCGGACCCAGTTGTGCCAGCTTGCTTGCTCCAGCTTCCAGGGCGTCTAATTATGGCGCATTTCCAGGGCCTCATAGCTGGAGTTCCAGCGGCCCCAGCGGCCCCTCTACCGCCGCATCTCCCGAGGGTGGGGGAGGTGCCCTCCCTGTCAAGAATCAACGCGCCAAGTGGCCTCCGCGGGATCTTCAAACTTGACGCGCTCTCGCCAACAACCCCCAGCTCCAGCTCCTTGTTGGCCTTCTAAGCATGAAATGTCTGGCATCATGACATTGCGAGGCAAAGCCAGCGTCTATACTGGCGCTGCCCTGCTCCGACTAGTTCTCTTCCTCGCCTTTCCCGGTTTGCCCGACCTCCTGACGGGCCGTGTCGAGATATCAACCCCCGTCACCAGCTTCAAGCGATGTAGGCTAAACCCCCCTCCTCCCACATGCCCTCCATAGAAATCGCAGCTCACCAATTCCTACAGTGCAAGAGGGTTTATTCCTTTATACGAACAACGTTTCTCCCTATGATGGCGGCGTGTTCCACCAGGCTCCCCTGCTACTGCCTCTCTTCTCTTTGCTTCCCGACGTAAAGACGTGGCCTATCTTCACACATTTACTTTATATCGCTGTCGATATACTCAGCGCCGATGCTCTCTATAAGATCGCAAATTCGGGCGAGGCGGGTAGCTCGAGGCTGTTTAAGTCGCCGCGCCGGGCAAACAAGTTCTGCGGTGTTGCGGTTGCTGCTGCGTAAGGCAATCTCAGTATCGTCCCTCCGCCTCGACTAACAACTGTCAGGTTCTTGTTTAACCCATATACCATTGCGACATGTATAGGCCGGTCAACAGGTGTTTTTACCAGCTGCGCCATTCTCCATGCCATCGCCAAGGCAATTCAGGGCTCATCGTTCAGCGCTATGGTCGCCTTGTCTTTTGCCTCCTATCTGTCCATGTACCCGATCCTTCTTCTGCCTCCACTCATCTTGCTCTCCTACGATCGTCAGCCTGAGAAGCGTCGCATCGCATCGACGGGCAAGTTCGCAGCTACCAGCGTCCTAGTTGTAGCCGGATGCGTCGCCTCGCTGATGGGTATGTCTTTTGTCTTGGCAGGCAACTCATGGGAGTTTCTGGCTCGCACCTATGGCATCCAGTTGACACTCTCGGATCTTACTCCCAATGTCGGGCTGTGGTGGTACTTTTTTATCGAGATGTTTGACTCTTTCCGGGCCTTCTTCCTCGGCGTCTTTTGGCTTCATCTTGCATCCTATCCCGCAGCCCTTTCGATCCGTTTGCGACCCCAGCCACTGGCCGTCTTGACCATCATCCTGGGCACATTCTCCATCTTCAAGCCTTATCCCTCTCTCGCCGACGCGAGCCTTTTCCTATCAATGATCCCCCTTTTCCGCCATGTGTTCCCCCTGATGCGCTACGCGTTTGTCACGACCGCTACACTGTTGTATGCAACCTTCCTTGGCCCGGCTTTTTACCACCTCTGGATCTACGCTGGAAGCGGCAATGCCAACTTCTTCTACGCCATTACCCTTGTGTGGAGCCTCGGACAAAGCTTGTTGGTGACAGACCTCACCTTTGCAGTGTTGAGAGACGAGTGGGAGATTGACCGGCCTGACATGGTGGGCAAAGAGATCAGGCAGATATAGAGTTGAAACATAAAGAGGTGGAAGATTTATGTACGAAGGCTTGGTGTAGAGATGAAGTTCATCTCACAAAGTTACTACAATTAAACTATGTAGATTTGGGGGAGCAGAGTCTCCCCTTGAAATATCCGTGTATACCAGATAAGGCTCCTTATATATTCTATTCAAAAGAGGTATACAGTAATATTACACTCAAACTACAAGTGAGACTGCCCTAATCCACCTCGGTGTCAGTTTCGACAAATCGAGCCTGATTTGACGTGTAATTTGGCCCAGACGATCCTCCAAAGACGCTGCCCAACATGGAGCCAAGGGCCCCGAACTCGCCCAGCTTGGAATGGTCCTTCTCCGACTTCCATACTTGTATCCGGGATCCAAAAGGCTGCATCGCCCTGTATGTATGATAGCCGTATCCGAAGGCAGCGCCTGTTGCCACGACACTCATGGCTAGCATCACCGACCTTGCGTCAATACCCGTGATGCCCCCTTCCGCTCGTCTCCTGACTTCTGTCGCATACTCGTCACCAAATCCTGGAACGTTGTAAAGAACGCTGTCGAGGGTGCGGGCACCGATCCGCAAGGCTGTATCGTGACCACTCTCGACCCAAGGCAGTGGTGGCTCCTTTTGCAAGCACCTTGACTTCATGCTATTGACAAATTTTGATAACCGCGGCGTCTTCTTCTGCAGCCAGTCTTTTAAAAATGATCGGGGTACTGGTGCATCGCGCATCAACGCAAGATAGCCAAACGCCAGACAGTCCAGAGATGAAGGGTTTGCACCCTCAAAGAAGCTCAACTCGTCCTCGTCGGTTCCACCTTTCAGATAGTCATCCAACACGGAAAGGCAGTCCTCGGCAAGTCCATACAGTCGGATGAGGACCGCCTGCTCAGGGGTCATTTCCTCATGAATCGTCTTCTTTGTCCGGGCAGGGATATGTCTTCGGAAGGTTTCAGGCAGAGCATCACGGCCTGAGGATAAGTGGAGGCCGCCGTTGGGATCAAAGTCGCTGTCCATATCAGCAAAGCCGAGATGCTCAACGCGCTTCACCGCCTCCGCCCGGATCAGCGGTGGTACGGTCCATGTCAACGGGAACGGCAAGAGAGAACTGTAGGCCGGACGAGTAGTGGCAGCCCAATTCGCTGCCGAGACGTATAGTGAGAGATCCAGCAAGGGAGCGGCATGTGCAGACAGGAAGGCACCGTATGCGATGCGATCAGCATGCTGGATGGGCGTTAACCCAGCGTCCAGATTCTCACCAAGTGACTTTGAATTCAGGTAGTCAATGATGGGCGCATAACCGCTTATCCAGGCGCCCTCATGATGAAGTGCGGGGAGAGTATCTAGGGCCAACGGTCAGCAACAAGGTTCGAGGGAGCAGGGCAGCTGAAAACGGGGTTGAGATCATACTGGATGGGCTGATGGACGGGTCGTTACTGGGGATCAAGCGCCAGGCTGAGGGGGATAGGCTGCTGTGCAGGTATGTGATGATGGCGAGGCACTCCGGATCAATGGATGGCAGGCTAAACGCTGAGCCCCAGACGTGAAGGTCCAACATGTTTGCCAAGGCTGATCAGGCTATGAGGTTATCGCAAAGACGTCATGCACCCAGATGCCTAAGATTAGAAACAGAACGAGGCGGTAGGCTTCTTGCGAGGATGCGGAAGCGGGTTTATGCTGATCTTGCAGCGTATCACCTTGAAGTGCCAATGTACTAAAGCAAGTTGTCGTTATCTCCTAGGAAAGCTTCCAAGCGCCAGCCTTGCAGCGGCAGACAAAGCCCACTCCCTGTCGAGGTTGAGCCACAGCGCGTAGCCACGTGATGACTAAGATGGCTTGCAATAGCCATTGATCGACATCTCAGAATACCTCCCGGATATCGTTACCCAGAATCAACCTCAACAATCAAGATACCGGCCCGGGAATAGCTAGGAGACGAGCATCTCCTTGGAAAGGGGTCTGTTACGATACCAATCTGTATCCACCAGTGGCAACATGGCGCCCTTGAAGGTTCACATGCGGTATGCTTCAAAATACTACAGCACCATGCGGTCCTCAAACACCGTGTGATCTACATGCCAGCCCGTTCAGTGCCTTGCATGTTTGGGCGAAAGGAGATGTATTAACGTTATGTACTCCTGCGTCAAGATGAGACCAACAGCAGGCGGATGGTGACAGTGATTTCGTACCTTGATTCCCAGACAGGGGACCTGAAATCAGATCAACAGTTTGCGCATCTCTCGCCACGGCAATTAAACGAGTTCCCAATACTGCCATGATGCGCAGTCTCGCAGTCATGATCGCCTGTTTCATCACTTTATGGTTTACCTCTTTTGACACCTTGTCCAACCCCACGACCTTTGGTTGACGCCAATCTGTGCCCATCCCATCTCGCACTGAGTTTTGGCTCTTGACTTAGCCCCGTGTTTCCCCTGAGTTTGGGACCAATGAACTGTATCCGTTGTCAGTCCGTCTCGGCGCGGGACCAAGAAGCTCCCGTTGAGCTCGCGCCGGCTCAGGGCCGGACTTGGGGGAGAGAAACGCTATTTCGCAACCATCCGGTTCC
>JADDON010000605.1:0-15054 GCA_017140175.1 Fusarium staphyleae | reverse complement strand
CCTCCCCCCCCAACCCAACGCCCAGTAAGCACCTCCCACGATATAAACCGGGGGAGCCCCCTTCTATTACCCTACCAGTTCGTCTCGCTCGGCCGGGGTGTGGATGCGGGCGGGAACGCGATGTGCGATGCGAGCGCGGGATTGACAGGACACGGCCAAAACAAGACGAACAACAAGACAAGAGACGAATGGGAGGGGGGTGCGGCGCTTGTCAACTGCTGCAGCGATGAGTTGGCCAACGCATCAAGTGGTCCGTGTGTAGCCTCCCAGAGTTTCCCTCAACAACCCCCCTCCTCCATCTCTTCTCCTTCGTCGCTCTTCTCCTCCCTTTTCCCTCTCTTGGAATTCAATTCACGCTTTTCTTCTGTTTCAAACGTCTTCGGCTCATATCCCGTATTCGAGCTTCTTCCCTACCCTTTGACCGTTTCAAAAGACCGACGTGTTGTCCGGAATGGGTCTTGATGAGTATCCACACCCCTGGCATCATTTCTCGACATCCTCCGCCTCACTTGGACAACTTGACCCTTGTCACCTGGGCCATTTCTTCTCTTTTGCAAAATCTTGACTTTGTTCCGTCTTATAAAACCGTTACTCGTCCAAAGACTCCGTCTCTGGTATCGCGCATCGTCACCTTATTCTCAGGAACCAAACGTTATACTCTACATGTCTTGTACCGCCTTACACTCACCACTCACTGCTCTCACCTGCTCGTCTATCCGCCACTTCACTGTGCCAAAACCCGGACCAAGGAATTTCATAGCGACATCATCATTCAGTCATCAGCCATTTCCGCTCAGCCGCCTGCGAGACTACTTACACAAGCCATGGCCGAAATCATTGCCTCTGCTTACTTATTCAAACATGCTCCAGCCAGAAACAGGACGTCCAATAATCATATCATCGTCATCATCGTCAACAGTAACAACAACAACAACCGCTGCCATGGTTTCAACACACAAGAATCGCGAGGATTGGCAAGCGCCAACTCCCCTGCACAGTATCAGTCTCCCTTGGAGGAGATCCTCTCCGCCTTTCTAGCCAGTGCTGAAATATTTCCTTGCTATGCCCATCCATGCTCCGTCAACCAACAAAAGAAAAAAGAGCGCTCCCACATCACGACCCCTGAGTAAACACAACAAGAACTAACGAAGAAGCCTTCGGCATGGTTGTGAAATAACCGCTCGTGGGCTGCCACATATCTGGAAAAGTCGTGAGCTCGTGAGAGAGTAAGTATATATGTTTACCGGTGTTCCGCCCATCGCTTCGCCCCAAGGCCGGCCCCTGGTTCTTCTCTCCTGACATCAAGTCGCCGACGGAAGCAGATGTGGACTCGTGATCGACTGTCGCAACGAGCCAACAGGCCTAGTGCTAGGTGGCTTGCTCCAGTCAATCAGGGCTGGCTGGGGCTATATCCGCAGGCAGGTATATCACACCCACCACGCCCAGGCCGGCGACACTCGCCATCTTCATGCACGCGCGGCATACTTCATTAGGAACTCGACTACTGCGTCAAGGTTTGTCTCTTCTTTCGCACTGATACCATAGCAGCACACCTCGCGACCGCGTATGCTCTTAAGGTCCAGTTCGTCGATCAGCTCGTCCACCGAGAGCTTGTCCGGAAGGTCAGACTTATTCCCAAGGATCAGGAGCGGGATGCCATCAAGAGTCCTACGGCCCATGAGGTCGTGGAGCTCTTCCTTGGCTTGGGGAATCAACTCGACATCGGCAATGTCCACGATGAAGACGATGGCGCTCACGCCCCGGCAGTATCTCTCCCACATCGTACGAAATCGAGGCTGGCCGCCAATGTCCCAGCATTTCAGCGTGACGTGGCCTCGTTGCACCTTCTTCATGTTGAACCCAACGGTGGGAATGGAGCTATACAGATTCCAATGTCAGCCACTACGTCCCGGTACTATGCAAACACCGAAATGTTCGATCTGGAATAAGAGGGGGGGATGGTGCGAAGACATCTCAGGGATGCGCTTACTCGAGAGTGAACTCGCCTCCCTATACAACACGATAGAAGTCAGCCAGAAGCGGTCAAACAGCCAAACGTCTTTAACGGAAAGGAAAACCTACAGCGAGAACCCGCAATAACGAAGTCTTCCCGGCATTCTGCAGTCCAACCATGGTCACCTCCATCTCCATCGCCCTAGGAAAACAGTGTTAATAACGCCGACGCAAGATATAGATAGCATGGCGGGCCGGGGCAGGGCACCAGAGCGCGAGGCGGAAGAGCCAAGCGGCAACATGATACCCCGAAAACGGCCCATGATCTGGCTACTCACCAAAACATGCGCATTAGCCAATTGTAGACCCTCTGAAAAAGGCCTGCCATATTTACGATCGGGACACGGAGGGCGTATCGGGTCGCGGCAGAAGCGGTCGGGTGAAGGCGGGGTGCCGATCGAGCAGAGGACTGGATAAACAAGCTATTTAGTATAGCAGGTTGAATGCGAAATGCTGTTCTTCCGTGGGATGCTTTTTCTTGTCGAACGGATGCGGAATATCTCGACGTCGCCGAGACGGTGAAAGAAGTGGCGGGCGGGGTGCTTTATGGCAAAGGCAATTCTTGTCGGCGCTCAGACGCAGGGTCGTAGTTGACGAAGACAGGGACGCGAGAAGTGGGACGGCGGCTCAGCGGCTCAGCAAGAAAAGCGACTTGTATGACAGTGGCAGCCGACGAGTAACATCTACACCTGTTTATCGTTTATCTGAGTGCGCCAGCGTCTGGGCGTCGGAGGTCGGAGTCGGAGGCTGGCTCAGGCGGCGATGGGGATGTAGAAGGAGGAGAGCGCTCGTGGTGCAACGGTAGAGGAACAGTAGATTGGCACAGGTGACGCCTGGGCGGAGGCACGAAAAGAGCCCCACCTGGGACGAGATGACGGCCGAGACAGTTGAGAGACGCCGGACGGGCACTAAAAGGGACACCCAAAAGAGCGGCAGAGGCCACCACAGAGACCACCACGGAGACCACCCAACGGGCACGAGCCTTGGGCCTGGAGGGCTAGAGGGCTAGGAATCGGGGAGTGGTGGGAACGATCCGTGCCTGGCGGCGCAGGTAGCGTAGCTTTTAGCGCAATAGAGCGCCAAAAGAGCACCGAGGTGGGAGGTCGACGAGACCAGACGTCAGGCTAAGTCGAGTTGGGAAAGATGGGAAAGATGGTCGAGATAAGTTAACTCAGATGTCGATGTCAAGTCAAGGTGGGTTTCAGTTTCAGTACAGCTCGAGGTACTGGTGAGCAGACACCACTGGCAGCTGTTGATGTAGCGGCACCACAGGAAATCGCCCAGCCAGAAGCTCCAGGTCAAGGAGCCCAGTCCAGTCAGTGCCGTCAAGCAGCAGAAGCCGGTGCAGGGATGAGCGGTACGCAGGTGCGCAAATGTACAGGACTGACTGGGGTTTGCAAGTCGTCGCGGGGTGTTGTGACATTCCAGTCTTCAATCAGCTGGTCCAGCCCAAAGGTGGGTTAGAGGCTGCGACGTCTCATTCGCTTGTCTAGGGTTGAGCTTGCTAAGTACGTTAGGGTGGAGCGAGGATCGACCAGGGTTTGAGAGCGGCGGCGACGTCAATGTTAACGTTAGTTAGTTGTAAGCCAGGGCTTCCTGGGCGCCTATGTACTGTACAGATAGTTTAGGCACCTTTAACAAGGCGCTTAGAACTCAACGTAAAGCCGATGGATCAATGATACTGAACGGCATAAGTGGAGGGAGATAACTTGTTAAGCGTTTAATGGTGCTGTTTTGATTTCTTGGTGTTCCCCGTGGCGGTTGGCTGCAGGGACCTTGCTCAGCGGAAACCGGCAAGAAACCGAGTGGAGGTGGAAGAAGGACCAGGCGGCAAATGATGGGCTTGACGGTTCGCAAGCAGATCTCAGTAGGCTCGTCTGTGTCGATAGCAGAGGTCGGTCATTCTCTTTTTCGGAAGCATATCATTCTTCTCCGTTGTTTAGAATGATATGGAGACAAGGCATATGCCGATAAGTGCCAGAGCGATTGAGAGCGCTGCTTCCGGAAGAAGGCAGCAGCAGATCTGATGATAGAATGTGAGACGAGGCAATGATTCGTCTTGGTTGAGTACGAAGCTTGAATAGTTGCATATGTAGAAGGGAAGAGAGAAGATGAAGAACAAGTTAGGGAAGAGGGAAGATGACGGGATGCACCTGCAGGTATACCTTAAGGCTCGAGTTTATGGCGGTCCGAGTTCAATGGCTTGATACCCGTTTCTACCTGACCTTCTAGGTCACACTCAATTCAGACAGCAAGAATAGCCTTCAGGACTTTGGACTCGAGGAATGGAAAGAAAACCATCATCACCAACGTACCTTCCTTCAGTGCGACGATGTGTTTCCGCTCTCTGATTCGTATGAACTCTTGGGCAAAGCGAAGTGGCCTAACCCAACTCAGGTACCATGTCAGACGTTGCACGATATCGAAAAGAGCCGTCCATCGTGAGTGTCTCGAGGTGATCACTTTTACGAGATGCAGTGCCTCTTCTTTTTGCCCACTACCAAGAACACAGAACAAGAAACGCGCACGAGAGACGCATGAGATGAAAGTTGTGCGCCGCCGGCAACGCAAGGGCTCTTTAAAACCTGTGTTTATGCTTGATATTGATGCCTAAGGTGAGATACTATTGGATACTTGCCGAGATGCTGATTCAGGACCTAATAGCCTGGTGCATCGTGCGACCATGAATGACCAATGCCTTAAAATCAGAGGCTGATGTAGGACCTCCTTGAGTTATTTCACCTACTTTAATCTATGATAAAGCGTTATCGTACTGTTCCTGTCTTTGCCGACCACACGTGGGATCTTAAAACGGTTTTTATAAGACTGAAAAGTTCTTGGCCCTCGGATTTAAATCTCCTCCGGTATTTCTAACCTAGGGTTGACACAAGTTACTGATGAATGCACGGTACCAAGGCCCTTGGTTCCTTCGGTGTTGATGATATTGAGTCGCCTGTCCGGTAACTACTGAGAAGGTATTCTAGCTAAGTTGTAAGGCCATTGGTGAGCTTGTATTCAGGGTACGTTGTCTCGCTAGATCAGTTATTGATGTCGTGCTGACAAGAACTACCAACCAAGATTGCCACCCGTTCATGTTGCCTCTTCTATATGTTCTCTTTCATTTATCTGGCAGATTCCAATGTGCGTTGTAGCATGGAAGACCCCCTCTCACTATCGCAACCGGTGTGGACGGTATCGATCTCGTCAAAGATGAAGTAATTAGCCCATCTCGTCCTCTAGCGGTTGATGATACAGACAGCATTCTCCGCTGGTTTTACGCTGAGCTCCAACAGTCATAAGACGGTTGCGGTTGAGAGATGGTTAAGATGAAATGAATGCATTCTATACCATGCGCTGAGGAGTAGAGAAAATACTTTTTCTCATCGACTCATCCAAAACTCTTTGGACATCTTCGTGGGGCGAATCGGGACGATCACTCCGGCTCCTAGGCTTAAGGATGGGTGTGTATGTCTTCAAGATGGAGGAGGGCGGTGCTGAGAACTCCCGGCCCCTTGATGTTCCATTTTCACGTCTCCCTGGACATCATACAGGACGCTAGTTCTGCGTCCTGCAGTAACGCACATCTTTTAGGTCACGTTGCCCCATTTCGAGCAATGAGGATGATGCCTGAGCTATGCAAGAGACTCTATCAATGGATGTTTGGCAATAGCCCCCAAACTCCTATCGTTCTGGGCACCAGTTCCATGTGTCTACGATTCTTGAAAAGGGTGTTGATTAAACATATTGCGGCGACAGCCTGCAGATTGGAGGCCTCTTGTCCACGGATAAGCAATAAATTCGTCATCGTTCTCCTTCGTTATCGCATCTTGACGACCGTTATAACCTATAATCCCTTGAAGCTTTTTGAAGTATCATCGTCAAAACTGAGACATTGACTGGTAAGGTACTTCGGGCTCTCTAGCAAATTGCAAGCGGTACAAAACGAGGTCACCCTCTTATTATAGAATTCGTCGCAGTACTTTATCTTAATACACCCGCTTAAACAGCTAATAATTATTTCTTGCTTAAGCTACATATTAATGAGGCTTGCGGCTACGAGACAATAAGAATAACGATGTTAAATAAATCGTCTTGGTGAGGACTGATAGAGAGGGGATCGTGTAAGTGGAGGACGCAGTAGTTCTAACTACCTACCTAGGTAGCTAAGTAAGTTACAACTTGAAGCTACCTAGTACGTAAGGAAAGTGTTTTCATCTTAAGAGAACCACAGGATTTATATGAATCGCATCATTAAAAGTATTTTAATTATGATCAGACATTAGTTAAGTTATAGACGAGTCTGAGCTAGTATGTAGACCGGTTCTGTTTTCCTTTGCCTGCATGAGGGTGTAAAGTTACCCTTCGTTGGTCCCAGCTTGGATATCAGGCATTCAGGTTAAGGTCGTCAGTTCTGGTTTCGAATGGCAAGAATCTCAGGCGCTATGTAAGGATAATCATAATCATATCAACATATGGTGTTTCCATAGATGTTTAGCTTAATGTAATACTCAATAAGTCATCATGCATCCGAGTCAACTTATGGATCCAGTTCCCAAATATCCCGTGCTGTTTGACTCGAGTGACTTTGGTGGTGTTTGGTGCGTTTGCGCGCATTTCACCCCACCTTTATCGATAACAGATCTCATGTGACCTTTTCGGCCCATTCAAAAAAATTTGGCCCGTCTTATTTTTTCGCCCGTCGCATTGCGATAGCTTCAGTTTTCCTGCGACCGGCCCAGTCGGCAAATTCCCACCACTCCTCACCATTGACCGTGCTAGAAAAGACCACGATTGACTTGGTCAAGGCCTTGACGGGAAAAACTCACAATCTCATATACGAGGTGAACACCGCAAGTTTCAGCAGCACCAAGACCTCGAAACCGACTTTGGCCATTCACTATGGCGCCCTCGGCCACCAACACCGAGTGGGATCATGAGTTTGATACTCTTCGCCGCGAAAACCTCTTCAGGAACCCTCCCACAGATCATAGCGCCTATCCAGCCCTCCAATTAGCCATCGATCCCCATATCGAATCCTTCAATGGTCTCTTCCGCGATGATGGCAAGCCAGGTCTGTTGACGCACGGTCTGGCCGATATTGGCTCCAAGACCTTCCTTGACGGCGACGAGCGTGCTGGGCCAGAAGGAAAGAACCGCCTTACTATCCGATATAAGGATGTTACTCTCCAGAAGCCCCAGGTGCCGCCCTCCAATAAACTAGCCCGGAACCGTCAGGTTTTCCCTGCTGAGTGCAGAGAGCGTCACGTAACATACCGAGGAAGGCTTTCAGCTACCCTCGAATACCGCATCAATGGCGGAGACCCTGTCGAATTCGTCAGAGAACTGGGACAAGTGCCTGTCATGATCAAGGTCGGATTACTTGGTCCAGCACTCTATCGCCTCTTTTGCTGATTATTCCACAGTCTAACCGATGCTACCTCGAAAACAACTCGCCTGCCCTCCTCGTTGAGCGGAAAGAAGAATCCGAAGAGCTCGGTGGTTACTTCATCGTCAACGGCATCGAAAAAATCATCCGAATGCTGCAGATGAACAAGCGAAATTTCCCAATGGCCATCAACCGACCCAGTTTCCAGAATCGTGGCCCAGGTTACACTCCGTACGGTATCATCCTCCGCGCAGTTCGGCCCGACGAGACCTCCCAGACCAACGTCCTTCACTATCTTAATGACGGAAACATGACCTTCCGTTTCTCATGGCGTAAGAACGAGTACCTCGTCCCCGTCATGATGATTCTCAAGGCACTGGTCGAGACCAACGATCGCGAGATTTTCGAAGGTTTAATTGGACCTGCCGGATCTAAATCAACCAAGAATACTTTCCTTACGGACCGAATCGAGTTGCTTTTGCGGACGTACAAGTCGTACAATCTCTACAGCAAGTCGGAGACGAGGGCGTACCTGGGTGAGAAGTTCCGAGTGGTGCTTGGAGTGCCCGACATCATGTCTAACCTGGACGTGGGCACCGAGTTCCTCCGAAGAATTGTCTTGGTGCATCTTGGAAACATTGATGTGACCGAAGAGCAGGATAATGAGAAGTTCAAGATGCTTCTTTTCATGATCCGAAAGCTCTATGCACTTGTCGCGGGAGATTGTGCAGTCGACAACCCCGATGCGGTCCAGAATCAGGAGATCTTGTTAGGGGGTTTTCTCTATGGCCAGATCCTCAAGGAGCGACTCGATGAGTTTTTGAGCGTTAATGTTCGCGGTTCTTTGCGTGACTACCTGCGAAGAAACCCGGGAATTCCCTTTACCTCTGAGGACTTCCGTAAAGAATTTCCCAACACTATCTTCCGAAAAGCTAACGAGAACCTTGGAAATGCCCTGGAATACTTCCTGTCAACAGGTAACCTGCAGAGTGCGTCAGGTCTTGATCTACAGCAAACGGCAGGTTTCACAGTTGTGGCTGAGAAGCTCAACTTCTTGCGTTTTATCAGCCACTTCCGCATGGTGCATCGAGGTGCCTTCTTTGCGCAACTGAAGACAACTGCTGTGCGAAAGTTGCTACCCGAGTCATGGGGCTTCATGTGTCCCGTTCATACGCCCGATGGTGCACCCTGCGGCCTTTTGAACCATCTGGCGCACAAGTGCAAGATCATGACCGATTCGGTCGATGTCTCTCACATCGCGGCGCTTGCTGCCGAGCTCGGAATTGTGGATATCTCGTCCGCGTCAACCGAAGAGAACGTCGTGGTCATGTTGGACGGCAAGGTCCTTGGTTTCTGTACCCCCAAAGAGTCGGTCAGGATTGCAGACTGTTTCCGGTACTGGAAGGTTGAGGGCACGCACGGCGTTCCCCTGCAACTGGAAATTGGCTATGTTCCTCCGTCAAGGGGTGGCTCCTATCCTGGTGTTTACATGACGTCGACGCCAGCACGAATGGTTCGACCGGTCAAATACCTTCCTCTCCAAAAAGAGGACTGGGTCGGTCCATACGAGCAGCCTTATATGTCAATCGCCGTGGTGCCCCAGGAGATCGAGTCCGGCAAGTCAACTCACGTTGAGTTTGATCCTACCAATATCCTCTCGATTCTCGCCAACATGACCCCCTTCTCCGACTTTAACCAGTCTCCCCGAAACATGTACCAGTGTCAGATGGGTAAACAGACCATGGGAACTCCTGGCACTGCTATCCGTTACCGCACCGACAATAAGTCTTATCGCATCCAAACGGGACAGACCCCCGTTGTGCGAGCACCACTTCACAACACATATGGCTTTGATAACTTTCCCAATGGCATGAACGCTGTTGTTGCTGTCATTTCTTACACTGGATACGACATGGACGACGCTATGATTATCAACAAGAGTGCCCACGAGCGAGGTTTTGGACACGGTACCATCTACAAGACAAAGAAGATCTCACTCAAGGACGATTCACGGACCAAGGCTACCAAGAGTGTTACCAAGGCTTTTGGATTCGCTCCCCATAGCTTTGTGAGCGCGTCATACCAGGGAATGCTTGATGACGATGGTTTGCCTCACGTTGGCCGCCTGATCCAGGAAGGAGACGTTATTTGCGCGTGGCACACGGTGACGCCCGATTATAATGGTAAGCTGGTAAATCTCGACGGCCTCACGCATTACGAAAAGTACAAGGACTCAGAGACGGGATTCGTCGAGGAGGTCCGCCTGATCGGGGCCGAATCTGG
Source organism: Fusarium staphyleae (assembly GCA_017140175.1). Classification (NCBI taxonomy): domain Eukaryota; kingdom Fungi; phylum Ascomycota; class Sordariomycetes; order Hypocreales; family Nectriaceae; genus Fusarium; species Fusarium staphyleae. The sequence continues at coordinate 5,372 of JADDON010000605.1, read as the reverse complement.
TAACGAGCCTTTGCAGACAATCTCTGTCAAGTTCCGTGTGCCTCGATCGCCCATCATTGGTGACAAGTTCTCATCTCGTCACGGACAAAAGGGTGTCGCTTCACAAAAGTGGCCGACTGTGGATTTGCCCTTCTCAGAGACTGGTATCCAGCCAGATATTATCATCAACCCCCACGCGTTCCCTTCTCGTATGACGATAGGCATGTTTGTGGAATCGCTAGCAGGCAAAGCTGGTGCTCTACATGGCCTTGCGCAGGACTCGACGCCGTTCAAGTTTGACGAGGACAACACAGCAGGCGATTACTTTGGCCATCAGCTCATGAAGGCCGGATACAACTACCATGGCAACGAGCCTATGTACTCGGGCATCACGGGAGAGGAGCTCGCCGCCGACATCTACATCGGCGTGGTCTACTACCAGCGTCTGCGACACATGGTCAACGACAAGTACCAGGTGCGAACAACAGGTCCCGTGGTTCCCACAACGGGTCAGCCCATTAAGGGCCGAAAGAGGGGTGGTGGTATTCGTGTTGGAGAGATGGAGCGTGACGCGCTGCTGGCGCACGGAACGGCCTTTTTGCTACAGGACCGTCTCCTCAACTGCTCCGATTACTCCAAGTCCTGGATCTGCCGCCGATGCGGCTCGTTCCTCTCGGTACAGCCCACGGTTTCACAGTTTGCACCAGGAAAGAAGAAGGCGGCTAGCATCGTGCGTTGCCGTGCTTGCGCCGTCAAGCTGGATGACGCCGAGGGCATCGACCTCACCGAGATCCAGGGTGAGATCTGGGAGGACGGTCAGGGCAACTCGTGGGTGGGCGGCGATCACACCACGCAGGTCGTAGTACCAGGCGCGCTCAAGTATCTGGATGTGGAGCTAGCGGCGATGGGCGTCAAGCTCAAGTATCGTGTGGACCAGGGCGATGAGCCTCGCAAGGGGCCGATGAAGCCTATGTCTTTGGACGGCGTTCGGGTTGGAAAATAAATGGACGTGTTTTAAGCTGAAATTTGTTTGCTTGATGGGGAGCTATCTCGTGTATTTTCTTTTGGGGACGGTTTATAGACGAGGATGTATATGTTAACGAGCAGCATGTCAATACCACACTGGTTTATCAAGCTAAGGTCTTGAAATGGGAGAGTGAATCTTGAAAGCTCCTGTCTCTGCGACGGACGGTGTTGAAGTGTGTTTAACACATTGACTTTGAGCAAATGCTTCTTCGACGCCAACCACTATCAACTCGTTTCTCCTTTCTGGTCACCCATGGCGACCTCTAAGCCTACTCGTGGTCAGTAACGTTAGATATCGAGTTCCGAGCATCGACCCAGCCATTACTGCCCAGCATAATGGCGGAGATGACACGGCATCTCCGAATCGGTCGGCCCCGAGCAAACGGCCTAATGGAAAACGTGGGCAATGGCATGAGTGGTACAAAAGTGTAGGGCGACTGCAAGTAGCCGAAGTCATGGGCGAATAGAGGTTCAGTGATAAATCATGGTTGAATGAGGGGAGGGTGTTTGTGATGCCAATCTGATGTGGTCATGTAACCAGCCGCTTGTTTGTGACTCCAATGCCATGCTACTGCTACTGTTACTGTAGCTTTACATGAGAATGTTTCTTTCTTAATGGCCGTTTCTGACCTTGATCATATACTTTGCTTTTCTTTTGGCGGTGTAGGTATTCTCGCATCCCGTCTTCTAGGTTGAGCAGATATTCGAGGATCGATTGCACCTTCCCGCAAACAAGACTGAAAACTGCCCCAGTCCCCTCCTTCCGTTGCCGACTTTATCCTCGTCCGTCTTCTCCTTCCATCTCATACCTCTTATCTCTACGTAGACGTCTTACTTAATCAGCAGCTCCGTGTTCACTTTGGCCTCTTCTCTCAACTCGCGACACTTCGACTCCCCTTCCTCGCATCGGTGCCTACGTAGTCATGCGCGTCGTCACGCTCCTCGGTGGCCTCCACGCTATACTCGTCGGGGCGCAGACATATAACTACGGCGTCGACATCGAGGCTCTTACTCGCAGACAAGATGGCGGTTCTCGCATCGTGGTCAAGCCGCTGCCGCTCCCTCGCAATGGCACTATTCCCCTGAGACTCGAAATTCGAGAGATGAAGGCCGACCAGTACAAGTGGGATTTGTTCATTCTGTCACTGAGTATGTTTCAGTATGTCAGTCAGGACGATCCCACGTCGTGGTACCAGATCGCCGGTAGGTGGTACTGTCTCGGATAAACATGCTGTGAGTAGAAGCCATGCTGATGCGCAGTTGTGCTTTATGCCCGATTTAGGCATCCACGGTGTTCCTTTTGAGTCTTGGAATGGCGTCGAAGCTGCTCCTGGGGCAAACCTGTCCGGATACTGTATGCACGGCTCGGTTCTATTCCCGCTGTGGCATCGACCTTATCTTGCTCTCTTTGAAGCAAGTCTTTCCTCGAGTCAGGCAGTGTCACTCAGTGCTAACAAGCTCAACAGCAAGAACTATTCCGAATGGCTAATGTCATTGCCGGTATGTTTCCTAATGGGACCGAGCGGCAAGCATATCAAGATGCTGCCCGCAACTTCCGCATGCCGTATTGGGACTGGGCAATGGCTGCCCCTGAAGGAGAACAGCACTTCCCCGATGTCTTTTGGAACGCCACTGTTACTCAAAATGGTCCTCGGGGGATTCAGACGATAAGCAATCCTCTTTATGCCTACCAGTTCCACCCAAAGGATGAAAGTGCTTTTATATGGAGTCCCGTGAGTTAACTATATGGTAGGTCAGTGGAGCCTACACTCACTAACATGAGCTCAGTTGAAAAGCTGGGACGAAACAAAAAGGGCACCAGATACATCAATTAGCGACATCTCGCCACCTTCAAACAACGGACAAGTCAACGCAGTACTTTTGTCCAAACTCCCCGAGATTCAAGAGCGTCTATATATCCTCCTGTCCAGTTTCAAAGACTTCAACAGCTTTGGCAGCAAAGCATGGAATTCTAATCAAAACCTCTCGACTTTGGACTCTATAGAATCCATCCACGATATTGTTCACACCTATGGCGGCCTCAAGGGCCATATGACCTATGTCCCTTTGTCCTCGTTTGATCCCCTTTTCCTCCTTCATCACACCATGACGGACCGACTAGTAGCCATGTGGCAGACTCTCAATCCAGATGCTTGGATGACCCCGATGCCAGCCAGTGAGACCAGCTTCACGACCTCCAAGGGCGATATGCAGGACTCTTCAACACCGCTAACTCCATTCTTCGCCTCCGACGACGGTACCTTTTGGACCTCAGATATGGCAAGAACCACGGAAGCTTTTGGTTATACCTACGCTGCCACTAGATCTTCAGGTAAACAGGGGGGCGAGCTTCAGGAAGAACTGATGAAGAATATCACAAAATGGTATGGGGGTTCAAGCTTGACCAGTCTACGATCGAAGCAATTAAGCGGCCGCCATCCTTTACGCGGAACGCGTATCAAGCCGAAGGGGGAACACTTCACCGGAGGCACTCCTAATGTCAGAACTGATGCTGAAAACCCATCTTTTGAGTCAGTGGTTAAGCATGGGCAGTCTACAGCATGGACTGCCAATGTAGTGGTCGATATGGAGGCTTTGGATGGTAGGTTTACCATCCATTTCTTCCTAGGAAAGCCTCCAGATGAGTGCAGTCGCTGGCTCTCTGCTAGGAATCTCATCGGGACTGTTGCTATCTTGGGTTCGCATCAAAAAACGGGCTCAGAAGCAATGATCTCGGGAGCAACACAAATGACATCTTCGTTGTTGAAGATGGTAGCAGCTGGAGAGATCCCGAATCTGGAGGCGAATACTGTTGAGCCTTTTCTTCGGGAGACTTTGGAATTCCGTGTGCTTGGGAGCAACGACGAAGAGGTTGATCCGAACGAGGTTGCTGGGCTCCGCGTTGTAATCACCAGCATGCACGTCACGCTCGCAGAGAAGGAAATCGCACTACCGAAATGGGGAAGTTCGGTGTCGAGGATAGAGATGTGGCCTCGCTTGGGTGAAGTATAAGTGTTGTTTCTGGTGTGAGTAGTTCTGGTCTGCGTTTATGAGGGGAGACGTAGTGTTTGAATGTTGTCTTGTTACCGGAAGGGAGACGAGGGGGCTCGAAGAGTTGTAATGTGTAGTGACAATATTTGTCTTATCATTGGGAATATTATATTTGTTCAATTATCTCGAGCCTGGCTGTCGGAGGTGATATGACTAGACTCGTTACAGAAGCCTTTCGGAAAGCTGTTGGTGCCACTCTAGCAGTTACGTATTCTTTACAAATCATCCTTTCTATTCGCACTACAGTCAGTAGTTGAGGCAAGGGATCACGTCGACAACAGTGGCAGCCTCGGGCCCAATACAGCCGCCAGTCAGTCACACTAAGTTGCCCGATGCGATGGTCATGCACTATGTTAGATCTTAACCTCGGCATCCTCAGCGTGTCGGACATGGTTCTGTGAGAAGGTCTCGGTATTTGCCCTTCATAGCAGTAACCAAGCATACTATGTACTGTCCCAGGTGCTAGTTCGTTTTCCCCGGGGTGATCGACGGGCTTTCTTAGAGATCACTTGAGCCGATGGAAGCGCCTACGGACTCTTAATCGAGGTGCACCCTCTTTTTAGAGAGTCCAACCCATTCGGCTGGGGCCGTCGTCTACGTTAACTTACACCAACCAAAGTCTCACTAGTTTGGTCGAGAATCCGGGGTCGCAGGGTTGTGACGATTAAGGTTGCATAACGTCACTCGATTAACCGAGTAGCCACACCTAACGTTAGCTAGCTGCCATCACTACAGTACTTCTTTCTCTCAAGCACTGCAACACAGACAGTCCTGACCAATTTAAACCATGGCCGAACCCATCCCCTCAGTCCCTCCGCCCTGGACCCTCAGAGGCGACGTCTACACCTTTGCCTTTTGGACGCCGGCCCGCTCCGGCCTCCCCGCCGTGGCCTACTCGCCGCTCGAGGCCGAGTCCGAGTACGCATCCTCAGGCACGCCCCTCGGCGGCCTCGGTCTGCTCCAGGTCATCCGGTACAGGGACTCGCCCGTCGGGCCGTACGACGAGGTGCTCGTCGCGCCGGGGAACTTTGAGTACGAGAGGGAGGATGCGGACGGTAGGAGGGTCAAGAGGAGGGCTCCGAAGATCACGAGGATATATGTCTCGCAGAAGGATACTTGCTACAACGGAAGGAAGAGTAATTATGCCTCTCCTTGAATACGGTTTGTGTTATCTGCTAATCAACGCCTCCAGACTGGAACGTGCCCAAACATCTCGCCCGCTTCACATGGGCCGATAACCCAGATGGCTCAACGACTGTGCAGGTTCATCCTCACGACACGTGCTCCCCTGACCCCTCAGAATCCCCATCCCCGTC